>LR539397.1:2626406-2748539 GCA_900536315.3 Caenorhabditis becei | reverse complement strand
CTCCATATCAGAGTGGTGTCCTCAAAGTTTCAGCTAGGGCTTTTTACAGAAGTGTCGTCAGGAGAGGGTGACACATGAAACTCCATATCAGAGTGGTGTCCTCAAAGTTTCAGCTAGGGCTTTTTACAGAAGCTTCGTCAGGAGAGGGTGACACATGAAACTCCATATCAGAGTGATGTCCTCAAGATTTTAGCTAGGGGTTGACACAGAAGCGTCGTCAGGAGAGGGTGACACATGAAACTCCATATCAGAGTGGTGTCCTCAAGATTTTAGCTAGGGGTTGACACAGAAGCGTCGTCAAAAGGAGTTCTATACGCGGTTTACAGGAACCTTAGGGTAATTGCCAAGATGCTAGACAAGAGGAAGTCCAATTTGAAACACGTATAAAGGTTAGGGAGAAGCAAACGGAGTCATGCAAGAGCAGGGGCTGACCTCAATAAGAGCCTTGTGAGTGACTTTAGACACAAAGATGCCGTCGGCCATGTTCCCAAGATCAGCAGAGTGATCGAAAGCTTTCTTGATTCCGATCGTCTGCAGTGCCTCCTTCAAACCGAGCTCCGACTCGATCTTCCACTTTGGAATCTTTACAGTGACCATTGTGTTGGAGCTGTTGGAGAGGAGTTCGTGGAGGGCCGCAGCATTGAGATCCTTGAGAGCGTCGGCCAATCCGAAGCGAGTTTTCGGGAGGAAGATGCTAAGAGCGAACGTCTCGTCCTTGTACGGCAGAGTGAGCACTTGGAACACGTCATTCTCCGCGTAGCTGCGGGATACAGCAGTCGCGCGGAGGAAGTCGATTTCGCGTTTCGAGTCTTCCGACGAGTGGAACAAGGCTTCGAACGTGGATTCCGGCTTGAACTTGTTCAGCCAGTCGGCCTTGAAGTAGAGCGCGTTGGTGAGCACGACGACGAGGTCTGAAATTCTGATAATTATTGTTTATTTGCGCAGTATTAAAATTCACTCGATGCAGTTGATAAGATGCTCGGAATATCAACAATACAAATATTGAGTAATCGTAAAGGGAAATGTCGAGTGACATCATATTTACTCACCATTCGTGATGGCTCCGGGACTGATGATATTCTTGATGTGATCATTGGTGTTATTGCGAACGAACTCATTGATCGCCTCGGCGGAAGCTTCTTTGTTGTTGAAATCGAGTGGCGTGGCGCCGGCGTTGTACAGCTTCTTCACCTCGTCCAGGTACGATTGCTTGATTGGGAAACCGCTTCTGGAAAATTATTCGGAATAAGTGTTTACTGGAAATCAGCTTACTTTGCGAATACGTGGTTCGCAATGTTCACTTGAGTCCCTTTCTCAGCGGCCAGGAGAGCTGCAGAGATGTTGGCGAAGTGTTGTTCGAGCTGTTCGTCCGTAGCTCCATTCACGAGTGCATTCCGGATCTCGTCGCGAGTTTCTCCCTTGGCTGCCACGTGGACGAGCGAGAGAGCGAGGGCGATGGAGAGAGGCGAGAAGACGAGCGATTCGGAGAGGTTCTGCTGACGAAGCAGACCAAGTCCGAAGTCAGTCTCCGACTGAAGAAGGAGAGCCATGCTGAAAAAGCGAGGAATATAGGGAAAATGAACGAAAAATGACCAAATAGAGGTCAATGACGCCAAATATTGACCCAAAATTACGGAAAGAAACGAAACAGTAGAAGAAATGCGGAAACAACAACAGGGCCGAACGTCTCATCTTCCTTCCTTCTCTTTTTCACATCGAGAAGAGTTTAGCAAAAGACCAAAAGAACAACTGCGAAATCGTTTACAAGAAGAACTTAAACTAAAGTAGATATCTTATGCAACGTAATGAATGTATTTCATAATTCCAGGAAAATGAGTGCCCGGAAATATTTCTCAAAAGTTCGCGAATGCGCGGCGCAAAACTTGCGAAATGGATGACGGCGGACAACATTTCTTTGATCTGTGGCAAGTTCGGATCATGGAACAGTTGTTTTCTTTTTTACCGCTGCTCTCCGATCATTTTCTTTCTTTTTCAATAACAACTGTTCGAATCACTCACTTTTCTTTAGAATCTGACATTTTGGCAGACGGATGAAACTTCGGTGATAGACGACAACTGCGGCGCACTGAACTGAAGTGAACTGAGAGTGCCAAAAGGCCGAAATGGAGCGATAGTTGTTTGTTTGTTTCTTTTCTGTCTGCATACTCTCGTACATACGCTCTTTCACGGCGCCATAAACATGGAGGGAGCAGAGAAAAGAGAAAAACAGTGAGTGAAACTGAGAGAGACGAGAGAGGAACGTTTGAAAAGACACTGAAGGTCAGACAACTTTTCAGTGGTTTTTTCTGATGAAATATTTCGAAAAGACAGGAACAGTGTAATGTGTTTGGTATCTTTCGGTTGATACTTCAGACTAACGACTAAACTTTGTGGTTCGAAAGCGAAAAAAACGCTCGTTTCACGAGAAAGCATGCCGCGCAACAGAATACTCGGGCTTTTTTAGGATTTGCGACGCTCAAACTGATGAAACAACATACATGAACAAGTTTTCGGTAGAAAAAACGTAAATTTTTGTTGAAATTTTGGAACAAACTGCAGGAAACAAGGAAGCAGTGAGAACAATAACTGCGGGATTTCGGGCGGTCAAAACTTGCCAGCGTGGCACCGTCAAGTGGCGAAACCGTACTTTCTTGGTGTTTTACCGTTTTCGCTTCGAGATCCGTGCTACAACTCTCTTGCGTGCGCCTTTAAATCAGAACTTTTCTCATTCCAATTATTCGAAACTGCACTGATTTTTCCAGATTTTGAAGAAAAATGTATACAATTTTTCAAATATCGAATTTTGAAATATTGCGACAATAATAAACTTATTGCGAAACACATGATCATAAACAAAACCCACTGTTATCCATCATTTTTCAATGCATCCTATTGTCGCTGCTGACCCTGAAATGTTATTTCAGAAAAAACATGTCACCGAAATGGAACACATTCCAGCCAAACACCGAAGAGCAACATTTTTCGAAGAGCAGCAACCTCGAAAACATACACAACCATCTGAAATTGGATTCGCTGCCTGGCCAACTTTCAACTTTCAACTCTTCACTGTTTTGGCACGTGCTTCTAGAAGCTCTCTTCATAAACGTTTGCGTCAAGTACAATCCATAAATTCTCCAAAAACTTCTTCTTCTTCCCCCGCATGACTATCAATCGCCGCCCACTTTTTACTTTCTCCAGATGCACCAGGATTTATAGGCGAAAGAGAGAACTCATTCCATATGTTTTAGTCTCGCTTGTTTGCAGCCCGTGGCCATCTTGGCCGTCTTGCTCCTGGGATCGAGCGCAAAAAAATATTCTGGAAAAGGTTATTAGTATAGGCCGTCAGAAGAGGAAGAAGCAGAAGACGACGAAGCGAAATATTATAAACGGGACCTTTGGTGCCACGTGACGTCGTGGTCAGACATCAGATGAATTGTTTTGGTCGACGAGCAACCCGTGTTTCAGAGTTCGCTGCAGGACCAAAGGTGTTTTCCGACGCCGCTTTTTGTTATTCTTTCGTTTCGCTCTGCTTATTCTTTACATCTTTCCATTAGACATTCCCCTGATTTCTTCCGGAACCTCCAGTATATACAGAAACCCTTCTATTTCCTTCAGCTTCCAGTTTCCAGTCTGTTAGATTGTCGTGTCCCAACCGCCCGGATCTCGTGTTAATCACCCGCTGACTCTTGGCCCCATTACTCGGCAGGTGTTCCCTCTGAAAGTCTCCCTCTCGTCTCCGATTTCTGCTCTTTCATTCTTCCACCCCGACTAGTACATCCGGTCACCCTCATTACCATACGCTTCCTTTTCCAGTGTCTGGTTTCGCTGATTCGCAGAATGTCCTTCTTTCCCTAATCCAATCATTCTGCCATTCTCGATAATCTTCTCTGGTCCTTTTCTCTCCGTTCCATTTCTTCCAACCCAACAAAACAAACAGAGCAATGCCGATGAACTCGGTAATTGAGTCGGGGCAGCCCGTCTGTCTCATTTCTCAACCACTTCCGTCTATAACTCTTCCCGACCTTTCGTACCGATCTTCGTCACAAACTGACCAGACGAGTTGTCATGCGGATCCATATCGAGTTTCAGTACTCTCTCCCTTTCCTTTTCGGAATTAGGAGGGTCCCCACCCAAACAAAAATATTATTGCATTCCTTTTGTAGCAAACGCAAACAAACACGGTGTGTGAGAATGTTTCCTGCGGCTTCACCTGTGGTCCACGGACCCTTCTCCTCATTATTCGTGTGCGTCAAACGTCGTGTCAACTACCTGTTTACCCTTCCGTCGCTCATCGAAATGCAGCTCGTGCCGTTGGCTTCTGCCCGCTGCTGACATCTTCTCTCCGGCTCCAGAAGATCGTAAAATGGCAGATTTCATCGGCATGTTTTCGTGCTTTATTTGTTTTTCCAAGGTCATTCCCGAGCCCTTTTATTACCGTAGTCACCTGAGTAAATCTCCTCTTTTGTCCTGAACAAATCACTTCAGCTGCATTCTTCACACCTCTGCTCCCAGCCATTCCGACACAGTCACAGATTTCCGAGCCCTACAGTAATTGAGACATCTCAATAATTCCGGCCACCAGAATGTCTAAAAGCATGCCGACTTGTTGACCGAGCGAGAGCTCAAAAGACTGAAAGTCTTCCTTCTCTTTTCCTCTTTCCTGCACATCTTTTCCATTTTCGGAGCAGTCAACCGAATGATTTGCACTACGAATTCTCTGATTTCTACAAGTTCCGAGTGTCTGTGCATTTCTGAAGTAGCACTGATTAGGTGATAGTCTCGTTTGATGATTTCACTCAAATGGAGGCTCCGATTTGGACAGAGTAGGTGGTGAATCTCTGATTCCAAATGACCCGGCTTCTCAACCTTAACCTACTCTTCGATAAGCTTTTGGAAACTCAGAATATCTTATAATAGAATCCCTCCTCTATTCATATCCGCAAGTTTCGATCCATGGTCTCAACCGGAAAAACAGACAGTTCAAGAATCGTCATCCGAGGTTCATTCTGTGAAAACAAGTCATTATCTACCGGTAGAGCGAAAGGCGCTAAAGAATAAGATTACCCTTGTCGCCGACCACTGTTCGCCGCCTAATTCCTGAACTCTAGCTGTTTTCCCGCCTCTTGTGATCACGTGTGGCTCCTAACTTATGCCAATCCGTGAGAGCCTCCCCCACACCTACATTTTCCCGTCGAGTTCACCCGAGTTGCCCTAATCAGCCCCGGGACCATTGTTTACGCGTTCTTTCACAAATTACAGGATTACGTTTATTTCGGGCATGTTTTCCCTTCAAAAATCAGTCTTCTTCTTTTTCTTCTCGTGACTCTGTCCGTTTTCGAAATTCAATGATACATGTACTCTTTGTGTTGCTTTTCTGGTATCGCATTTCGCCTGCAGACGCCTCCTCTCCCACACATTTCGAGACACTACACTTGGAAAGTGCTGAAAATAGAAGAAATGCATTCAGAAGAAGCATTTCTGATGCGGAGCTGTTTTCTGTTTAAGAAGTGTAAACATCGAGGCGAAAGGAAGGGAAGAATTCCGTTTCTGCATGAGGTTGCAGCATTTTTACGAGTAATAAACATTGGAGAATGACGTTTTTTGCTTGGGGGGAGTCCATTGGTTAGGATTACGCAGTTTCGAAACTGGATAATGAAAGAGCCAGATGTGAATCCTCGAGAACTCAGAAGTTTGAATTCCCGCGTTTTTTCCATCCACACCATTGTCTCCAGAAGCTTCTTCCATCCTTTCCCCCTATCTCCTCGTGTTCCCAATGACACATTCAGCCCTTTCTTCCCATCCAACCCATTCATTTTCATCCCCGTGACGTCCTGCTCTCAAGTCCATTCTCAGCCCTTTTTCTCCTCCGGACCCTGTAATTATCCGTTTCTGAGACGCCCGCCATGTTTATCCGTCCTAACGAGCTGTCTGATTCCTTCCCCTTTCTCCTAATCCAATCCCTCGGAACGTTTCCCTTCCGCCAGACGCTTCTTCTTCTTCTGGTCTCCCAACGCAACGACGCCGACGTTCTTCTGCTCATTTCCTGTTTCTCTTTGCTTTACAACCCAACCCATTTTCTAATTTCCTGTTTTCACAGCCTTCTTACGTTTTGTCTGTCTGGTCTCGAAAACAAAAGGTTCAATGTTCCGATGCCACGTCAGCAGCTCCCGAAGAGTTCGGGTGGGGGTGGTCATGCATGATTCATGCGCAAATGAATCGATGAGAACTTCTTGCGGAATCGGCGAAAAAGAGATGAAGGAGGAAGCAACTCTTCTCTGCTGACGCATTTCGTGCAGAGTTGAAGTTCTTTCGAAATTCTGATGCATTTTGATTCCGGACTCTGAATTCAGCTACGAAATCTCGAAATCACGTCATCTAACGGAAGGGTATCTCCGTATCTCCCTGGTATTTTCGTCATTTCCTGCTGGTCTCGAAACGAACTTTCTGTATCGACTCCGTATCCAATTGGCTGCGTAGCGACCTCCTTCCTACGACTCTCTAAGCTCCGGATGACACATAAACAGATTAACGAACACCCTGAATTGCTTCCGTGATAAGACATCTAGCTCTATTTCGAGAAACATGTGTATATTTTTGGAGATTATGTAATACAAGGGAATACATAGAATATAATCTCGCAGAGCCTCAAAGTGCTGCTCCCCTCTCTGGCTCATCCGGATTCTCTTCTTCTCCTTCTCCTTCTCCTCCTTTAATTGCAACTCATCCCTCTCTTCTTCCCCACCCCCTCATTGTACGAATACTCGTTTCGTACCCGATCGCCTCGTAACCCGCTACAAATTTCCTGTCCAACAGGGGGAGGTACCTGGAAATGGACTCGCGCCGTGTCTCTCTACCGGCGTCGCTCGCCGTCTCGCACCCCTACTTCACTACTTATCATCACCACCACCCGCATCAGCCGAGGACCTCTTCGGCTTCGTCGAGCAACTCGAACTCGGTCAGCATCAACAGCACCATGCTCCTGTCGCCCAACTTCTCGCCGAGCCCCTATCCACGAAGGTGAGGTTTCCTTCTCATGACTGAATCCATAGATAAGGGGGTTATCGTCTGATTGGAATATTCATGATCACAGTTCCTGAGTTCTACATAGCTGAGCGTCTAGGCTCCTCCTAAAGACCATAAACCAATTGTAGAACCCTGTTGCTCTTTCTGATCCTGTGACAAACCTAAATTACCCTCGTTAGAGAGTCCTCGAGCAATCAAGAAACAAGAACCTCTTTGTTTTCTCAAGTTTCGTATAGCCAGAATGATTCAATGTTTTGTCATTCATACGGTCAGAAGCAAGTGACTCTCTCTCCTTTCTGTTCAATTTTTCGTACCTTCAAACCGGCGTCACTTCTGATTGTAACCAGGAATTGGCTACAGACTTCTGGAGCACAAACTGAAAGGACTGGTTTTGTTATTGGCGCGGAGCATCCGGACAGGCTGCAATTACAGCTCAAATTGGGTCTCTAGACGTGAAGATCATCGAACCGAACACACGGCTCATTGAATATTCAATCTAGAGAACGGAACGGGAAACAAATCAAAAAACGGAACAGCTCAAAGATCCCATGTCCCTTGTTTCCAGGTCGCTCCCATCCACCCCGCTTCCGAATGGCGCCCGACGCAGCCTGCCACCGACACCTCCGACACCGGCATTCTCGTCGACGAGCGAGCAAGAAGAGCTCTTTGTGGTAGGCGTGCCCTGGAGAAGTGCAACTGACGTGTCTTTTGCAGAACCACGATGACGATGAACCGGAATTTGCTCCGCGCAGCACTCGCCTCCGCAGTTTTGACCTACGCGACGGACATCTTCTGGACAAAGGATTCCAGAAGAAACCGAGTGATAAGGATCTTCTCAGTGTATCGGGATCTACTGGATTCAGAAGAGGAGGTGAGAAGATTCAGAAGTCTGAAACCCTAATCAGAAACTTCCAGACAGCCGTCGTGCCACGTGCCCTGACATCTTCCTCTTTGACTCACAAAACTGCCTAATGAAGCACGTCGTCCTCAGAATCTACGGAGCTCGAAACTGCGGAAAGAAGAGCCTCGCCAACCGAATCCATCATTTCGCAACCAGCATGGCTCCCGAAAAAGTCGACCGTAAGTTGGTCTCATCCGTCATTGAGAAGCATGTTGCGTGGGGGAGATGTTGTGAAATATTGATAGCCGGAAGGGGTCAGAATGGGGAAGAAGTCGGGCTGAACTGTGATCTATGTCTCCGTTTCAGCTGATGAGAATGGGAACGACTACACGAAAGTGACGACGTTTCTGCTGAATGGAAGGGAAGTCACACTGGAGATCCTTCTGGAATCAACGTTGGAGAACTCGCCGTTTAGACAGTCGAAGACGTTGTACATTGTGATGTACAATGTAGACAACAGAGGATCTTTTGCGTATGCTACACAGATTCTGGAGAGGTTAGGAGGTTCTGAATCTCACGACGAAAACGGCATGATTTCAGAATCACGCTGGCCAACATCAACAATCCGATCCCTCTTCAAGTGTTTTTAATCGGAAACAAGTGCGATTTGAAGAGGAACCAAGTGATTTCAACGAACGAGGCGAAAGCGACTGCGAGGAACTTCAAATGCGAGTTCCTGGAAGTCTCAGCGCTTCTCGGGATGAATACGGAGGAGACGTGGACTACGATTCTCAAGGAACTTCAGGTATCACAGATTCATTCAAAAAATTATCACAATATTATTATTACAGGAACCATCAGAACGCCGTCGTCCTTCTTGGGTCGAACGACTTCTGAATCGAGGAAAAGGAGTGGCAAAGTCAGCGGAGGAAGTGTTCCATCGGATGCTCGCCTAGGCACATGCCTTCCACGCGTCGTTCAGATCTTCCATCAACGCCACGTACTTCTCCAACATCTTGTTCCGATACTAAACTTCAATTCATTAACTCTTTCTCTGTCCCTATCCTTTACCTCTTCCTTCTTCGCTCCTTCTTCCATTTCGGCAAGTGACCGAAAGAACTTCCCGGGTGTTGTGACACAGACAACCGCTGCATGGTGTGGCAGGAACCTTGTGTAACTCCGTGTCAACTACAAAACCGTCTTCTGTATCCCCGTTATCCAATCCCCCTCCTACCTGCTCCCAAGTAAAAGGAACTTTTCCTTTGGTTGCACTGACCAATTCATCGTAGTATGTCTTCAATAACCATTCTCCGTGTTCTCGACGATCCTGAATCAGTATTACTCTTCCCGAATTCTTCAATAGTTCCCACCTTTCCGCTCAATGCCGTCACAAAGAGTCGAGTGAGATCTTGAGCTGGATTACCCCAATTTGCTCCCTGAATTGATGAATAAATATTGTTTTTTTACAAAATGTTCACCTGGAAATCACACATTGCTCGGAAATCAAAAGATCCGTTTGGAAGCTTCTCGTAGAGCAGATTGTGAGAGGAGTAGTCCCCATGACAGAGCACTTTTGACACTCCTGAAAACGAAATGTTGAGATTGGCATGAAACAATCAAAACCTGAAGTATCGCAGTCGTCATTCAGTTTGCCAAACTGTTCACTGCACAGAACCTTCTTGAGGAAACCAATCGCCTCTTTGGACTTCTCACTTGGCATCAACTCAGCCATCGGCCCATCCCACACTTTCATGAACAACTCGACATTCTGAAATTGAAAAGGATTGAAGAGTTTCTGATAAGATCTCACCTTTTCAGTGAACAACTCCGAGAACCATCCTTTGAAGAAGTTATTTGTCACCATCATCTTTTCCTCGTTATTCAAATCGTCAACAATCGAGTGCAATCTGGCAAGGTTCTTCACTGGATCCACGAGTTCCTCGGGTTTCAGATTGCACTCTATGTAGAGGTGAGTGACCCTCGGAATGTACTCCATCACGATACATCCCTCGACCACTGGCTTCGAGTGGATGTTCATTTTCTCCAAGTGATATATTTTCGGATATTTGATATCTTTTGGATGACGGGTCAGAATAGAATATACGTCTACCTCGGTGTTATGTAACTGTTCGAATCGTTCATCTGAAATCGACAGGATCTTTTTGGACATCTCGGCTCCGGGGATCTTCAGAATCACATTGCCTCCGTACTTCTCCTCGTAGATCAGCTGGACAGTCGAGAGGTGTCCTTTGCCGGCTCCGACGTCTTCTAGAACTTCTTTCTCGGCAACCATGACTGGAAAGTAGAGTTCAAGTAGTTACAGAACCAGACAGAATGATAACGAGAAGGACAAAATGAAGGAGGGAAGGTGAACTTTATCAAGTGTTGTTTTATCAAATCAGCCATCAGACACTCTCAAATCCAATTATTGCCACTAAAACAATCGGAACTAATGTGATAAAGTAACTCTTCACTTTTCACAGAAACTGTAGACAGACTGAATGGAAAATGGAAATAAAAGAGATAGAAAAATGGGGAGACTGGAACACAAATACTTGGATTATCAGCAGAAAAAGAGAGAGAAAGTGTCTGGTGTGGGGAACTGGAAGGGCTGTCAACAGACGTTCTCCTGGACAGCCATTTGTTTGTGTAAAGTCACACACACTTCTCTGAACTTTACTCAATTTGTAGGCACGAAAGAAACAAATCCTATTAGTGATAAGTCGAGTGGAAGAGACGGATTGGACAGAAGGGCCAGACAAAAGGAAAGGTTTGTTTGGTAAGGTTTTTGAACTGTTCGAAACACCAGACAGACAATGTTTGTTTAGTGCCGAAGTGAAGAGAGTAAACGGAACAAGATAAGGAGCAGGTGCGAAAAGAGGAAGACGTTGCTATGGCACCCGGATAAGCCGGGCGGACGTTTCAAAGAGAAAGCTTCTTATCAAAGTTCATCAGTGGCTTTGAAAATCATATCAGATCATTTCATTTATTCAGTTTTCAGCATCTCAGCGGAGCACTGACGATATCCTCTCTGTCCTCTGTGTCCATTCCGTGAATCCGTTTGAAAACCGTTTTGTTGTGACGATCCATCTGGAAATACGAACGGTTTATCAGTTTATCAGTGTTATCACTAACCATCATAACGACTCCCGTATTGTTATAAGCCTTCACCATCTTCGTTCCACTGATAATCGTTAGCAACTGATTGCCCAGCGAAAACTTGTATCCGTCTTTGAGTACGTTGTTCGAGTTGATGATCATGCTCATGTCCAGCGACTTCAGAAGTTCCTTCAACGACTTCGACTCCTCCTCAATCTTGTTCGGAGTGATTGGACCAGGGGTGTCTATCTCGACGAACTGGACCTCCAGACGGGTGTTGTGATTCTCGAAGGCGTTTCCGTTCTTCACCGTCACCACGTTTTTCTCGTTTTTGATGTTCGAAGAGACCATTCCATTGACACAAATGATCTTTCTGTTGAGGATGGCGATGACTGGAAGACGGCCGAGGAACGTCTTGATTGTGCCGTTCAGAGACTGCCACTTGTTCCCGCCCGGAAATCTCACTCTCAGCTCGCCGATGAAGCTTCTGTCGGTTCTGCAAGTCGTGTTTTCTTGCAAATCTCTCAGAAAAAGAATCTACTTGACGAGTTCGTTTTCGAAGAATCCTCTCAAGACTACAATGTTTTCGGGGTAGCAAATCTTGCAGCAGATCAGCAGGACTAGAGTCTCCAAGGTTAGCTTGGCGCCGTCGATTATGTTTCCGAGGAAGACGTACTTCTGGTCAAACGGCCAGCCACAGGTCTTCAAATATCAATTTGGAGTCTTGTTATCAGTAATCAGTGAGAACTTATCAAGTGCTTATCAAGTTCTCACCGATGTTTGATCACTTACCCTGAAGACGTCGAGAAGATCTCCGTAACGACTTCTGATGTCTCCACAGATGTTGACCGCCGGGGACACGTACTCGACACGAGACGATCCGTCGATCAGGTCCAGCGCGTCTTCAAAAAGTTCGCTGAGGAATCCGAAGGTGTACTTGTGCTCGACGGGTCCCTTCTCGAGGTGGATCTGGATGACTTGTTCGTACAAGGCGCGCTTGTTTTCATCGATCGGAAGTTTCTTCATCTTGAGATATCAAATGAATCGGTTTGCGTTTTGATGATGCACCTAAAGTTCGAGAAGAGGTCACGTTTCAAACTCTTTTGACTTTTTTATCTTCCGCAATCAGACGAGACGACCGAAACAAGATAATACATTAGGTGCGGGGGAAGTTAAACTCTTTGGGGGCGGTGCGTTTTCAGTGTTTACAGCTTCAAATTTCCAGAAAGTTCGTTCTTATTAATCGCCGGGAGAAGAGGAATCATGGATGTAACTGGGATAGGAAAGGGGTTTGAGATCGGGAGAAAAGGACTAGAGAAGGGAGAGATCGGGGTGGGGGCATTGGGGAATGGATTAGAAGAATCTGTGCAGCAGTTCGTATTCGGTTCTGTCGAGATCCGGCACCAGACCGACATATTCCGGACGGTTCTCTTCGGATTCACTGGGTCGGGTCAGCTTGTCGCATTTGCAGCTCGGCGGGTTGCAGCACGGTATCAACTGCAATCAAGAAAACATTATCACATTTCCACCCCTCTTCCAAGCTTTTTTGAAAATGCCCTACTTATTTTCTTCTAATATTTTTCTGAGATCTTTCGAGTTTTTGGTTCCAAGAACAAGCAGAGAACAATTCCAGTAACTGGGAATTAGTTTAATTGTGGGTCGGCTCGCAAAGAATACGAATTCTAAGTGGCAGTTCTTTTCGATTTGCGTCACTCACTGTTTTGTTGAAATTTCCGAGCACATTCGGCACTTTGACCAAGGAGGACTTGTGCTCGGTGAGCCTTTGCATCGCTTGGAAGCGGATCTAAAATCAAGAAATCATTGAACAGATCTTTTGCTGAGTTCTGACTTCTTGGGATTTGACACCGTTCTGGAGTGGGTATTGCTCGTACGGATCACGAATCAGGTCGAAAACAAGTGGAGGGTAGTGCTTCTGGAGGTGTTCATCGGGACAGACTTGCGAGACGTACCTGAAATGACAATTATGGTTCCTGAAGAAAACTTTTGTTTCCTTACCAATCAGACTTTGGCTTTCCATTCGGGCAGAAATAATCGAGATTCGGGTCGACAGAGGTGTTCAGGAAGATCGGAGATGTCTTGTAGTGCACCTTGTAGTCTCCTATCCGGATTGCCATCAAGTGGGTGTTACAGTAGTAGATGATCGGACGTGCTTTTCCGTAGCTTCCCTCCTCTTCTTCCGTCTCACCACGCAGTTCGTCAGCAATGTCAATTCCGTCAGAGCGAAGGGCTTCTTTCTGCAAAGTGAAATTGAGATGACTTTGCAGATTGAAAAGCTCTCACCTCGAACAGACACTCATCCTGCATTGCTCGGAAAGTCGGGAACAGATCCATGCTGGAGACGACTTCATGAGAGACTCTCGACGGTTTCACAGTTCCTGGCTGCCACGCGATAAACGGAATCCGGAATCCTCCCTCGTAACTGTTCGACTTTCCACCCTTCAGTCCGGCAGTTGATCCTCCATTCAAGCAGAGTTCCACGTGCGGTCCGTGATCAGACATCAGAATAACCAAGGTGTTCTCTGCGATTCCGGCATTCACCAAACTATCGAGAACCTCTCCGACAGCCCAAGACATTTCGTTGATGGAGTCTCCGTAGATTCCTGGAAAAATAAAGTACAGGATTAGCACTTGGACACCACAATATTTACCTCGGACCGAAGATCCTCTGAACCGCTTGCTGGCGAATTGAGTCGAGTGCACTTGCGGAAACGAGAAATAGAAGAAGAACGGCTTCTTGTGCTGGTCCTGAGCTATTCTCGTCATCAGAAACCGCTTCCAGTCGCCAACAAGATTCTCTGTCATGTGCTCAAACTTCATCGGTTGCTGCACGATATCATCTCCGTCGTAGAGGAAGCACAGCGATGGATCGGGTCCCTTGTCGTAGAACTCTTTGGTTGTGTCGCATTGCCAGACATTTGTGAATGGAAGATTGACTCCAACGTAGTCGAATCCACGTTTCGAAGGGAGATGTGCTCCATCCGTCGCGTTGTTTTCATTGATTCCAAGATGCCATTTTCCGACCATTCCAGTCACGTAACCGGCTTCTTTCAACATCTCCGCCATTGTCGATTCTGTCTTCGGCAGTCCTCCAATGTCGTACGGCACGAAGACTCTCCGTCCACCCACTATACCTAACCGAATCGGTAACCGTCCGGTGATGAAGCCAGCCCTGCTCGGCGAGCACATACTGTCCGCTGAGTAGGCCTGTGTGAAACGAGTGCCTTCCGCAGCCATCCGGTCGACTTGAGTGTACTCTTGAGTCGGGTGACCGTAAGCGGCGATGTCACCGTAACCCAGGTCGTCGATCATGAGCACCACGATGTTCGGATGGCGAGGAGAGGGCGGCTGGACGGTGCATTCTTGTTGTTGGAAGGTGTGCAGGGGCAAGAGAGCAAGAAGGAATAGGCTCACCGGGGACATGATCTGAAAGCGAAATGAGCAAAGTGCTTCGAGAGTTACGAGGAGGAGTGGCACGAAGCCTTTGAATTCGAGATTTCGCGGGAGGAATCTCTCAATTTAATTGTCGTAACGATTACGAAAATCGAAATGGAAACGCCAGAAATTAATGACCAGATGAGGAAAAGCAGATTCTAAAAGGAGCAGGAGCACAACAGTTCTACTCTCATCAGACGGGTAGAGGAGTGTTTTTTTTTGATTAATCCTCGATGCCTTACTAATCCGAACATGACCAACACAAATTTTCGAAAGTCAAAGTATCAGGGAATGGGTAGAAGAAGCGGATGAAGATAGTGGTAAACACTACGGAGTTAGTGATTAGAAGGAAAGAAGGAGTTAATGACAGGGCTGATGACGGGAAACACGACCCAACTGGTCGGTGAACTGTTATGGGGCACTTATTCTGGGATGAATAATATTTGGGCAGGGATGTGGGAAAGACCTGGAACGAAGTGTGTTCTCGAGGTATGATCCCGGTTTGAGGGGTCAAGGTAAGAATTAGGGGGTTGACATGAACACTGCGTAAGAGTATTCAAGTTTTTGAGCACTGACTCGATAAAATGAGACTTGGCTCGTTCCCAGCTATTCGTGGAATCTATCAAATCGGAAATGGATGATTTAGTGTCCCAGAAATCAAAAAAACAAAGTGGGGAAGATGTACTTTGGCAGTTACCGGAGTGTTCTGAAGTTCTTATAAGGGAGGATAACTGTATAGAGAACTTCAAGCTAACCGAAGCTTCTGAACTTCTGAATCTTCAAAAAGCTCTCACCTAGCCACTGGTCAAAAACATCAATCTCAGTATTTACAAATGCAAAACAAAGTGATCATTGCATCTCGTCACTTGGCATTTCCTTTTGCCATTTACAAAGTCTCGGAAAGTTTCTAAAAGCACTTCCTTCCGATGACGGAAGCATCTGTCACTGGCAGACTTTCTCCGTCTTCTGCCACCGAAACAAGTGCGTTTCCATGTTTGTAATCCGAGCGGACACCGTGGGAAGCACACGTACGTAGGTGGGAAAGAAGCAAAAAACAAGGTCCACGAGGGGACTAATAACGTTCCGAGGCCTACCGTGTTCATTTGAAATATTCAGGAGACTGGAAGATGTGGGAGGGCGTGAAAAGAGAGAAAGCATGATAATTAGCAGTCTCGCCGCCTCAAAAATGCGGAGAATCTCGACGAGAACTGGGGGCAAAGGGGCAAATGTGCGAAGGCAAGGTGATATTCGAAACAGGAAATCTGAATTCGACGCTTCGACGCTGTGAGATTTAGGCAGGCCGACGACGAAACGGGCGAATCGTTGCGTCACAGTGTACAGAGAGGAAGCTGTGAAGAAGGCGCAGAGATTAGAGGTCAGTTCGAGGTGAACTTCCGAAAGATATGGATACGAGGTGTAGGGGCAGAGATCGGCGGAGAAGCGTCATGTTTTTCAGGAAATTACCACCGGAAACAATAATTAGAGGAGATGAAATGAGGAGGAGGAGTGAGTGCAGTTGGCACCACTTCAGAATTTCCTGTGTGGAATGACGTGGAGTCTCAGGCTCTAGGATACTCCAGAATACGTTTCAAAAAGTGTAAGTGTACAGGCACGTGTTGTGTCATGTTCGGAAAAAAGAGAGTTGTTGAGCTTAACCTTGAAAGCGTGTGGAACAAGACTCTGGTCTGAACGTCGGTCTCACTAACACCTGGCCGAACACCGATCGTTCTTGCTACATCTGACCTCCATGACCAAACATCAGATGAAGCTGGGCGGCGAATCGGACAGTGTTGGGTTAGTGATCTTGGGAATACTGTAGCTGAACTCAAAGAACTCACTGACCTGATCAACGAAGCAGTAAATTTTATGTATTGGTCCTAGAAAAAATGGACAGTGACTAATGAAGAAAAACGAGCTCTCAATCGTTTCGAAATGATTCAATTATGGTCGATGGCTCATGAGAAAATGTCAGTGAGCGGCGACCATCTGAGACTCTTTCGCCTTCCTTTTATAATGCCCACCATCATCATCCTCCATTTTTTTTCGACCCAATTTCTAATTATCGCATGCGATACTCGTCGAATTGTCACATGGACCCGGGGGTTGGAATGGAGGGCGGAGCCTCAATGAATTTCACTAAAAAACCGACCGACGCCAGCGCTCAAATCGAATCTAAACTGGTATTGGAGCCGAAATGACGGAGGCAGATGACGTCGAAATGGAATGGAGATAAATGTTGCAGAATTGTAGGCGTGGAGCGGACGGAAGAAGAAGAAGTGCAATGAGACTAAAGGCCAAGAAGGAGCTGGGGAAGAAGAATACGTGACTGGTTTTTCTAAATTGGATTGGATGGATTGTGAGGCTCTTGGTGAAGGAGAACACTGGGATGAGACTACGAAATGGAGTGGGAGGGGAAGCCCCGTCACTGTACACGTCATCCGGAAGAGGAGGAGGACTACGGTAGCTGTGGAACTATTCTCAAGACTTCCCAGAACCAATAATAGAAAACAGCTGGCTCTCTGTTTTCCAATTCTTGAAATCAAACACGAAATTAGAAAAACTTGAACTTTCAGCTTCTGCACTTTGCAGATATTTTCGAAAAATATAAATAAAGAGAGAATTTCCATTTTTGGACGGCTAGATCCACCTCGCCAGACATCCAATTAGACCACTGATCTTTTGTTTTTGGGCACTTTGCCACGTCATGTCACGTTCGTCTCAAAAACGGAAATCAACCGACAGGGAAGCATCTTCCACAGCTTCTTCTGGTTCTCGGAGCAGCAGCAGAATACCAAAAAACAAAGAAGAGACGGAACATTACGCGGCGGGGATCGAGAGTGGCAGCTGAGATGACACGTACATGAATTCTAGATTCCTCTTCGGAGACGTGTGTCTCATTTCGGTTTCTGAGGTCACAAAACACACTTGGGCAGTGGTCAAGACAAAGACAGTATAACCCAACAAATAGTTTCGGTGAACAATCCGAAACATTGGTGAAACGGAATAAAAAACACTTGCCGCGAACTGGTTATTCACCGTTCTCTGGTCGCACACCTTTCAATACCTCTCGTTTTATAGGTCAGCGTGATCTTTTATCACTCTTTTGTAGTTCTTTTGTGGGTGTTCATAAAACCGACATAAAATATTCACTTTATCGTCATGGTAATGACCTGCAAAGGGTTCGATTCAGTGATCCCGCTTCTCGCGCTGCTCCAGACGCTTCTGTTTCAGACGATGAGCCAGTGGAGACCTGAAAGAAGGTTTCAGTTGGGAGAAGAGATCAATGGTTAATCCATGAGACTTTCACTTTTAGTTCAAAAACGCTTGATAGGGATGTTTGTTGTGACAGAAAGGGGGAGGGGATGACCGAGATGAACGACTTTGAAACAACCAGATTCTGCTGGGCCGATCACTGGTGTCTCACTGTGATCTTGTCCAATCCGAGACTTACGGGCTTTTGAGCAGAATCAGATCGCTGTCCGTCTTCTTCTTCTTCAGCTCTTCCTTCGGCTCTTCCTCCTCGACTTCCTCCTCCTTGACAGTGTTTCTCTTCTCGTACGACCACTTCTTTCTCATCCTGAAAACCTTCCTTCTTACCAGTATCCTTATCACTTCTCTTACTGTTTATCACCGGTTTCGTATTCCTCAATACGTAGAATCTCCCACTTAATCATCGTCGGCGTCTTCTTCTTCTGCAAATGTGCACGTCTTCTGGAGTGGCCACACATTCAGATGATGTGGGGTGGTCGTGGACCATCTGAGCCGCCGCAGCAAAGTGCGTCATCTCTCTCCACTTCCGGAGTGAAAAAAGAGAATCGCGAGCATGAATATCAGTTTTAGCAGAGGGATTCACCACAAGACACATATACATTTGAATTGTGGTGATCGATGTCTTCGAATATCCAAAATTTCGCCCCCATCTGCAATGCCACTTCACGTAGTTTACGTGATTTTTGCAACGATTTCGGGAACGGTCCGGGTGGCGGAGTGAAAGTGTCAGACTGCATACCGCCACAGACCAGCTGCGGGGACAAATTTTGCCTCGATGTACTATACGGATCCGTGGATCAGGAACGTCTTGTCAAGGGGATCTTTTGATTGATCTACTGATAGTTTTGACTGTTTGTGTCTTTAGAAATATTTGAACCGACATTGAAGAGAGATAAGCTAATCAGGCTACAGAATACACTTATTAGACCCGTTGATCTCGTTTCTCGGCGATATGTCTATTGTATCAATAGAGACGTTCTGACCAGATAAGCGATGCGTTTGCAAACACTATAGTCTTTTGGTTCTTGCAGAAACTAGCTGTTTTGTGAAGCAAAACGTGGGAAAACTTCGTATGCTATGACCTAGATCAGGCACAATAAGCCGTGCACAGGGTAAACTAGAGAGGGTTTCTAGTTATCAGTTGCTCAGTTTGCTCTTATCACCACAATGACCCACTCGGGACCAAGGAAAACCCACATTTACAGTCACTTGCGCCATTCTTCAGTTTCTTCGAAGGAAAGAAAGAAAATGAACCTTTATTATTCCGTTCTTCAAATTTTCCAGAGATACGAAGAGAGAGTTCACGTGAGAAGAGAGAAAAAGAGATCACACAAGGACAGAAGAGATATGACAGGGACAGTTCGAGATCTTTACAGGAAACGGACGGAAGGAACCGGGACAGGGGAAAAGTACAGAAGAGACAGGGAAGGGAGGGATGACTTGAGGACCTACAGTACCCCTGTACTTGTCTAGGGATGGTCACCAAGTCAGTTAGAGGACATGAACACGTGCATTGGTTTGGCCATTATTTACATTCCGTGATCTTCTGGAGACTCTCTCGACGATCAGCGACAGTCACAAGTCGTTCAGCGGAACACTGAACGTCTTCGTCGCCGTGGTGCTCATGTTGTGACGGCGGGAATCGTGGTGGAGGTGGAAGAGATAGCAGAGGCGCTTCTTGAGCAGGGCACGGAAGTGCTCCGAGGAGAGACAGAAGAGCAGGAAGTTGAGGACCTTGCCGGTGACCGCCAGTGAGTTGCATACGGCTTGCATGAGGATGTGGCGACGGCTCTGTAATTGGGACTTGGGCACGGGCAGAGGGCAAAGATTTCTTACGTCGTCAAACTTCTCGTCACGCTCCTTGAGCACAAAGACGAAGGCTCCAGGAGCATTGCACGCGATGAAGGAGCTCAGGATTACGGTAACCATCGCAGTGACCTGGAAGAAGAACATAGAAACATGAAGGTTGGGGGTACGGTACCTTCCGTTCGGTGCGGGTTCTCTGGACAATTAGACTCTGATGGACGTGCGAGTCATTGAGCATTCTCAGCGGCATCGAGTTCTTGCGAAGAGCACAAACGAGCAAAGTGTTGAGAGTCGTGGAGAGCAGCATCGGGATGATGACCACGAAGATCATGTGGATGTACTGTAATTCCACCCCTCATTTCCTGTTGTTTGGCTCTCTATTCATATGCAGCCAGCGAGTAATTCTATTATCTTTCCGGTCTCTTTTCTTCTATGATCACGTACTTTTGGCCATGACATGCACGCCACACTTTGTAACTAGATTCTAAGCGGATTTCTCTTTTCTTTTCCTTCTCATGCTATTGCTCTCGAGTATGAATCATATTTTGAAAAGAAAAAGTAGAAAACAGGAAAGAAGCCACGTACCACAACGTAGCGGGCATATTTGTTTGCAGAACGAGTCCTCGGATGGAAGAAGTGGATGATAGTGAGCAGGAAGCAGAAGATAGCAATGCCGAACAGGGTCAGGAAGAAGCGCGTCGAGGCGGATCTGAAGTGGAAGTTCAGGGTGGGATGGGAAGGATCAGGTACCGTTTGGAGGTTCGGAAGGGACTGCGGAAGACTTGAACACGCTCGATGGTGGCGTACATCATGTACCAGATGGACACTGCCGAGGACCAGTTGAGCATTCCTGCGATGACTTGGGAAAAGCCGTTACGGTACCACGGGGAGTCACGGATGGTTCCGATGAAGAAGAGAACGGAGGGGATGTGGAGAAGCAGGAAGAAGAGGTCCGCGAAGGCCATGGCGGCAAAGATCTGGAAGAATGTCAGGGTACGGTTAACAGGATCCTCTGGACTAACGAGGTTGGTCCGGCTTCTCATGGCTCTGCTCAGAAGGACTATCAGATTCAGAATGTTGCCTCCGCATCCGAAGATGATTTGCAGAAGGAGCACTTTGCTGTTGAGGAACATCACAATGTTCAGAGTAGATTGGCTCAGCGGAGAGAGCGTCGGGGTGCTGGCGGTGTTATTCATCTGGAATGAACACCTTTTCGACAAGAAGGGCTGGAGATCAAGCAGAAAGAGATAAGCGGATTGATGGAATTATGAAATTTAATCCGGATGCCGGTGGTCGATGAGAAAAAGAAAACAAGATTGGAGAGGATCAAGCGATGAGCAGAAGGCTCTGATTGTTTCGGAGAAGCGAGACGGAGCAGACTGATTTAATTAGGTCGGAGGGCAAGAGAAGGAAAGGTTAGGAGTTGGAGTTGATGGTGATTCATGGAGGAGGAATTGGAGATGATCGGAAACCAACAGAGCAATACCATAAAAATGAATGGAACGACCTTCAGGAACTATAAACGACCTTTCCAGAATCAGTTCCTCCACCGGATTCTTCCGCCATCTTCTGACAATGAACGTTCTTCTCGTGCTGCTCTTCGTGCTCTTCGCCATCTCTTCGACCGTCTTGGCTCGCGGAGCCCGCTGCCGTTCCAGCAAACAGTGCGACTACCAATCGGTCTGCGACGACGGATACTGCTTCACCATCGACGAGATGTTCGACAAGTACGGAATGAATGGAAACTGATTCTGTTATTGTTGAATAAATCTTTGAGCATCCATTCTAGAGTCAATAACAGCAGAGCAATAGCCGGATTGAGCCCAGATTACTATGTTTATGAGTTTTCGCCAGAAATCGCGTGACAAAGGTGTTAACAATCTTGGTGAATAGTTTCAAGAAAAAAATGTAGGTTATGGGTTTATGACTTGATACGACTGATTAGAAAGTGGCGCTGATCAGGGAGGGACTACTGTAGACGCACGTGGCTGTGAGGGCATTGTGAGTCAGAGAAGACGTCAGCGGAGAAAACAAGAATTCGAGAAACAATAGAAAGTTGAGTGTCTAGAAACTAGAGACATCGTCTTCGAAACGAGAGAGATGTGCGTTCTAACGCACTATGAAAAGCTCATCGGATGAGAAGCCGATTACGCTGACGCTGAACTCTCATTTGAATGCAGGTGAGTCTGGAATGATTCCAGAATAAATCCCCTCTAGGTCACCAGACACCAAAACAAGGGCGACGTGAGCTTTCAGAAGATGAAACAGAAGACTCTGAGATTCAGAATCTCGGGGCGTAATGAGAAGGGAGTGTAGTCCGGAAACCCACCTAATTGGAAAGTGAAAGAGAAAGAAAAGGAGGTGGAAGTATGAGTTGGCAGTGGTGGAGAAGAGATCAAACCGAGAAGAAAGTGATAATTGGCAGTGTGCTGGATGCCTGTCTGGCCAAGAGAACACTGAAGAGTCATAGGTGGATTTGGATTAGGGCGCCGTCATTTAGTGATGCAGATTTGACAGATTTCGGCTAGATAAGCACCTGGAAATTTTAAGACGAAGGAGGTCTTGAAATTACGAATTTCTACTTGAGGCTTCAGAGACTATGACTCTAGAGTCTGGGGATCCCGGATGCAATGCGTGTCAGGTGCGTAATTCAGTTACCCGGGGCCAAGCATTGACCAAAACCTCAAAAGTTCTTTGGCTAAACGTGGAATACGTTTAGAATTAGAATCCCAAGGAGATTCAGAAGACGTGGTGTCCGTAGTGAATCATCAGGCCTGCAGGGCAATCTTTGATGATGAGCCCAGTGTCCGGAGAGGACCACGGGTAGTTGGGATTTGTTTGTTTTCGAAGCCGATATGGATGTGGGTGGATAGGGAAAGCTTGTTTTTGGAAAGGGTGGAGACTGGGATGAGTACGTTCTCGAATGATGTTCGACATTCCGAATCGGAATCGGGTTCTGGAGCACTGAGCTACTCAGAGAATCGGACAAACTAGAGATGAAATGTTGTGACTTCTGGGAAAAGATCTTCGAATGGTCAGCATTTGCACGAGAAGCCATTTTCGAGAGCCGAAGCCCGTTCTTCACACGTGACCTCATTCCCTGTTTCCCAAAAAGATCTCTCTGTTTTTCCGCTTCTTCTCGCCCAGTTCAGATCTTTAATTTATATGTAAAATATTCAGAATTAGAGCTGTCTCGGGAAGGGTCACGAACTATGGAAATGAGGTCAGTGGACACAACAGAAAGCATGAGTCAATGAGGCACAGGTGCACAAACGGGACAATGCCTGATGTGTTTTTTGAAAGAGAAAATAAATGGACAGCGGAATGGAAAAACAGGAAAAAACAGAAGTAAATCCGCTTAGGATGAAGGTGTGTAACAAGAAGAAAACGAAGAGGACGTAGACGTTTTCTCCCACGCCTTCAGCACATGGTAACAAGTTGGTGGTGGACTTCTGGACATGATTCTGGAGTCTGGGATCCTCCCACGTCATCCAGGAGGGGAGGAGACTAATGAACGGAATAATTTATTCGGCGGGGTGGCTGCCGGGGCGTCCCCTTCAGACTTCTAGACGGCGGAGGTCAGTGAGCGGAATGAATCTTATCAGCTCCGAACGGATCACTTCCTGTTTCCCTACCGTACCTTTCCCTTATAATTCGAGGTTGGACAACGATCAAGAAGAGCGAGAAGCGGGGCGTAATGATAGCTGCTCGTCGGCTGCACGCACGGACATGTGATTGTCGGAAGGAGAAGAGGAAGGAGAAGATGTCCGGGGCAAGTGTGTCATTAGGTATGGGAAGAAACACAGAAAGAGCAAAACTCAGATCTTGAGAATGGCCAAGTTCCAGACGAGGACGCAGTGGGAAAGAGCCACAAGGCGGCAGCTACGGCTTCAATTAATTTCCATCCGGAGCACCGGGAATTCGACGAAATTGCGTGACAAGAAGGGTGACAAATTTGGGAGAATTCAGGGTTTACGGGAAACAATTGATAGGGGGGATTCTGTGAAAATTGGATGGGAATCGGATCCGATCCGAATTTAGAACTCGGATTGGAAGGGATCAGGAATCGTGGAGTACAGTATATCAGGGATGAGTCATCTCGATGATCAGTGATCAAACCGTATCAAACATCAAACAATAACGTTTCTTTTCCCATTATATGCAAATTTAATGGGAAAACGAGCATCTTGAGGAACTATAAAAGACCTTGCCAGAATCAGTTTCTCCACCGGATTCTTCCGCCATCTTCTGACAATGAACGTTCTTCTCGTGCTGCTCTTCGTGCTCCTCGCCGTCTCTTCGACCGTCTTGGCTCGCGGAGCCCGCTGCCGTTCCAGCAAACAGTGCGACTACCAATCGGTCTGCGACGACGGATACTGCTTCACCATCGATGAGATGTTCGACAAGTACGGAATGAATGGAAACTGATTCTGTTGTTGTTGAATAAATCTTTGAGCATTCAAAAGTGTTCTGTGGTCTATTGGACTTGGCGCGGAAGTTTGGTTCCGTTTCTTTTCGAGTTCTGAGAAGTTGCGTGACAAAGGTGTTGACAATTCAGGAGAAGTTGCGAAATCAGAGGAACAGTGTGTCATGGACGATCTTTTGATACTCAAAGTTGGTTCTGAATCAGATCTTCTGACTTGACCAAGAGATCACAGAGAAGTCTTCAAAAGTCAGAAATCAGAATCCAAACTAATCAAATTTTCAAAAATGACTCAAAAAGAAGACACTGGACGCTTGTCTAAAAAAAGAATCCGTCTGCTCCTCATCTTTTTCCAGACACGTCATTTCGAAAATATCCTCGTTGGTCCCCCGCTCTGTCCAACCTTACGGCGGCCCAAAATTCAAATTAATCGCAATTCCGAGAAGAACACATTCGGCGCCAATTCAAACACTAACTCATTCACGAAAATAGACAAAATGCGGGGAAGAGAGGAGATCTATAGAATTCGGGACGATTGCACTCTGACACTAAACAGAAAACAAAAACAAATTGTTAGAGGGAAATGGATTGAAAGTGGAAGGTTTGAGGCGAGGAAGGGGAATCGGAAGATGCCTGAGGGTGTATCATTTATAAATATATTGGTCCGGAGAGAGCCAGTTATTGACATGTTTCTGCGCCGACAAGCCCCCGGATAACAATGCGTGTTTCAGATGGGTAGAGTCTAGGTTTCGGCAACTAGTCAACCACGAATTATTCATGAATCAGCGTCCAAGAACCACGAGAAACAGAAGAAGATGTGAATGAAGAAACCGGACACCTTCTACAGTAAGGGGGCTCTCTCGGATGGAGCCAAAACACAGAGACATGCGGGGGTATTTATGGAGACACGTCCATTGTGGCCCATGCTCATCTCATTGATTCAAGATTCAGCGGCGGGGGATTCAATGTGATTCCAGTCAAAAAACAGAGAAAAAACAGAGACAAATTGGTATGCGAAAAGACGAATTCCAGGAATCCGGGCCCCGTCCGAATCATCCTTCGCTTTGAAACGATTTCTATTTTTGATGTCATAAATATGTGAGGAAAAGGAGAAAAAACACTCTAGAAGTTGGCAAAGAGTCATCAAAACAAGAAAATAATGGGATTGGCGAGATAATGAACAGGTATTAGGGAGCGGGAATGAGCAGTTGCGAACTTGATAAGTAAGCGTTTCGGAAGTGCCTCGATGAAATAGGTCGGCTTGGCCAAGTTAGAGAGGTGCGATGTGGTACAAATAACAGATGTTACAACGTTCTCTTTTTGTGCACATGTCAGTGGTGTCGATGCGATTTGTTAAGTAAGTAGGACTCAAACATGGAAACTAGGTCACAAAGCCTCTGTCTCTGTGAGATTCCCCCATCAAACCTGATTCCTAACATTCAGAAGTCTTTTCACGTGTCCGAGAACGTTTGTGCATGTTTTGATACGAACCGTTCAAAAAATGCCTTCAAAGTTCGCGAAAACGAGGGAAACTTCGACTTTGCTGACGGAATTAGCAGACAAATGACTAGCAGAGAATGCATTGGACCTACTTATTTACGTGGATCTCGACTATACTAAATCTGGGCGTTTCCCCGGCTGTACAGTCCTTGGGGAGCTAAAAATCAGTGTTCACCTGAAAGCAAATCGAAATAGATACAAACGGAACGGAGCAGAAGGGAACAACAAGCGAATCGGAGTATTTGTCGCATCCTCTCCGGCCACCAACCGCTTATTAGCCCACTCTTGTACACAAACCAAACAGGAAATCACAACAAATGTACAATCCTAGCTTCTCCGGACTGTGGAGCCCACGTTGGCTCCAATCCAAGAAGAAAGCAAATAAAGTTTTCGAGGGGGCGATAAATTATTCAGTTCGAGTCCGCGATTCAGAAGATACACACACATACTTTTTTTCATTGAATAAATAAATGCAAAGAAACCAGAAGAATCAGACGATGTGGATTTTGTTGTCGATATTCCAGCGGAACCCGTAGATAAATCCTTCGTTTTTGGCAAGAACCGGTAGTTTGTGATACTCGCAGATGACGTGCTCGCCGGCGTGGAAATCGGGCGAACGGGTTATTCCGTCGATCGAGGAGCGCGGCTGCAAAATGGAAGTTCAGTTTGGTATACTGAATACGTTCTTCTCTTTGGTGACCTGGCGATATTGTTCGCGGGCTCGCCTCGCTGTGAATTTAGGCTTTCAACTCAAAATTTCCTGGTCAGAAGGCCTGGAATCGCTGCGAGACCAGACAAACTTTGGAACGCATAACACTGAGATGGACGCTTTTTCGAAAACAGCTTACCGTTTCTATGCTAATCGGCTTGGTTACACTATCACAGAGTTTATGTGGACCTTCCATCTCTGCGTTCTTGTCGCCGATGTTTTCCTTCTCGTCTTCATCTTTCCCAGCTTCTTCTTGTTCTTTCCCTGCTCCTGACACTGTCCTTTGGTTTTTGTATCGAAACTGAAATCATTCTGATTTGTTCCAATTCCATCCATTTGTCACCTACACACGCCGCCTCCAACTGTTCGATCCGTCGTCTCGATTCCTCGATTTCACCGTCCAACTGTCTGATCCTCTCGTCCTTCTCACTCTCTCGCCTCTCGTTTTCCTCCACTATTTCCAGTATTCTGTCCTCTAAACTTTCCGTTCTTTCCTTCGTTCTGTTGAAATCCTCAGCCAGCAATTCGTATTTCGTCCTCCAGTATTTCACATTTTGATCTTCTTCCTCCTCATTGTCCATCGAAATCTCACTGGAAAACATGGAAAAGTGATTAGAAATCTGAAGTAAGAAACAAGGAAATATGCATTTGCAGCCGATAAGCCATTCAGAAACCCGACAATAAGGATAACTTACTTATTTTTGACTTTATTTAGAAAGTATGTTTGAAAGAAGAAGCGAAATGGGATAAATACACAGGATTACAATAAATATATGAATATTGCTTGCGAATTACAAGGTTACTGGAGTAAATTGGTCAGTATTTGCATGCTATTTACGACTGCTCTTTTTTACAACACAACACAATTATGGGAATTAAATTGGAAGGGGGGAGAAGGAATATTCAACGTATCCTTGGCAGATGAGACAGAGAAACAGATATTTATCGCAGATCGTCCTCGTCTTCGCCTTCGATCGTACGCTTCACCTTGAGAAGCAGAGAAGTCGACCACTGGTCCAGTCTGAAAAACTTGTTTTGTTGGGGGGCCAGCTTCAGCCTGTCTCACCTCGAAATCTTATCAAAGTTGGCCACGACCTCGGTGAACGTCTCCTCGTTCTTTTCCTCAATAGCGGCAAGCAGTTCCTTGACAAACTTGCACTCCCGAGAATCCGAGAACGAGGGAGACGCGTTCTCGTACTTTTGCACGGCTTGCTGAGTGTTGATCTGGAACAGAAATAAAGTTTTCGAGAAAATCTAAGAATTCCGCTTACCGGGTCAATGCACAGATGGCAAAGAAGAGCCTGGAAGAAGTGTCCCTTGGCGGCGTACTTGAGAGTCGAGTGATCGGCCTCGAAGAATGCAATCTCCTCGAAAACGGCGACGGCCTGCGTGTACTTCTCCAGCTCGGCGGAGTACATGGCGACTTTGACGAGACACTTGCTGGCACTGCTCTTCTGCTCCTCTCCCTTGTAGTAGTCGGCGGCTTGCTGGTAGTGCTTCACGCACTGCTCCTTGTCCGGCAGCTCTGACTCGAACAACTCGGCGATGCTCACGTGGTTCTTGGCGGCCATCGTGAATCTACCCATGTCGGTGTAGATCTCGGAGGTCTTCTCGAGACATTCCACGGCGCGCTGGAAAAGTTTGGATAAGTTGAGCAGCTAGATTTCGGTTACCTCCGGTTGAATCTTGCGGAAGCAGTTAGCAGCCTCGGCGTACTGAGTGGCGCAGTCGTGCTTCGAATCGCCCTGCTTCGCGTAGAACTCGGCGGCCTCCAGGAACGCTTCTCCGGCTTCCTTCCACAGCTTGGCCATCTTGAACAGATTGCCTCCCTGTAGCATTTTTCAATTCGAGTAAGAGTCGTTTATGTTTTTTGATGAATTTATTATTTTTGCATTTATGATATTGTTCAAGAATCCCGTTTTCCTGTTAGTTTTCTGTTCTTCTCCGTATTGCCTTCTTTACATTCCGTTGCTTCTCCATCGCCAGTCCTTCCTGACTTTCTCCGGTCCATCCTGTTTCTTCGGAATCTGGGCGTCTGACACTCAGCTTGTTCATGGCAGAGCTCAGCATAGAGGATATTCCGTTGTCCTCAATTCTCCGCCTCCGCGACGCCTCTCCGTGAATCTGGTGAATGACACGCGCATGTTCATCCCGCGTCCGACCGTTCGAGAACTTTAGTTCACACGTTGGATGGAGGCATCGGAAATGAGCAGTCTCGGGAAGTCGAGACACTTGGACTTGGAAGAACGGATTGTGTCGTTCATCCAGATGCACGTCGAGACGATGCGCGGTCTCGAAAGCGGCTCCGCACTGGAAGCACTGGAACGAGTGCTGTGCGTAGTGCTGCTCGAACTCGAGCAAATTGGAAGCAACGAATTCGCATCCCGGGTGGCTGCATTCTATCTCACTGTGAGCCACTTCGTCGTATTCTTCTACTTCTTCGTCTCCGTACTCTTCCATTTCATCGCCCTGCACGGGTTCCCAGTTATTTTTTTCGACATATTTTTCAACACTCCCGTTAGTAAGTGCAAACGTTATAAAATAATTGAACAAAACTCCAAAACCACACACCTGAACGAAAAGATCGGCAGCTTCTCCTCCGCCACCACCGCCTCCGAAGACCTTGCTGAAGAAACCTCCTCCTCCCTGAAAATAATGAGAATAAAAAATGAATGCTTCCATGAATAGATGATTACCGACAACTTCTTTCTTCCCTCGGTCATCTTTTGGCGTGCTTTTGCTTCGTTATCAGCCATTTTCTGAAACAAAAAACGAAAAATCAATAGTCTTGCATACGAAAAGTGCAGAATTCGGGACGGAAAAGGGAAAACGAGGCGAAAGATGACTGGGAGGGGAAGCACGGAGTGAGGAAGAGAGGAAGTTATTGAGAGCGGGCGTAGTGAGCAAGAAAAAAAGGAATCGATGTGGTCCAGTGGTCCGACGACGTCTTTTCTTGCCGCTCCCCTCGTATTCTTGCTTATCGGAGGGTTTTGTTGGACTGAATCGGACTGGAGAGACGCGGCGGCCGCGGCCGGCAGCAAAGGGGAGTCATGTGAGAACAGGATAGAGAAAAATGGACAAATAATCGGTTCATGAGCTCGCATGCGCCGGGAATATTTCACGATGTAATGCAATGAAAATGCAAGAGCCGCGGAGACACGGGCGCTGCTGATAAATTGAATTAGTTGTCTTTTTAGGTCGACGAGAAACCGAGAAAATGAAGAAAACCCGAGAAAAAACAATTGAAAAACATCACGGGAAAAAATTTCACAAGAAAACGTCAGCGGAGAAGTACGCGCCGCAGCTTTGCAAAACGTCGTGCGGCAGTTGCGTGTCGATTTACGAAGGCCCGCCCCTTTTGTAATTGGGTTCCTTGTCCATTATTCTTGGTACACTCGTTTTCCATCGAATTTTGCGAAAAGTTTACCGTTTTTTATTAACTTTTTTTGTTTCCACCTGTAGTACACTAAGTTGACAACAGTTTCAAACCAAAATCCGCCCAGATCCGCGGCGCAAAATCTAGATTTTCGACACGACAGTTTGGCTCTCAGCGAGTATGTTCGTCAAACTGATACTAACCGGCAAATATTCAAGATTCCCGTTTTATAGCTTCATCACATCTAAAAGATACAGTTTCCCAGTCAGCTTCCTAAATTTAACTCCACTTCCCACAAATGTTGACGAGCAGCAAGTTTTGGCCATGTCGATAAATTTGCACCGGTTTAGCCTCAACTCTCTTTAAAACCAAGTTTCTAGAATTGCATATCTAAAAAGTGCTAGTTTCTCGACTTTTCTTCTCGAAAAAAGCTATAGGAGGTTGTCTAACTCTGTCTATCAAACAGCTGTTCCAACAGCCTACAGCTCAAAGGGTCCATGTGAAATGGACTTCTCTAGTATGTTATGCTCCTTTATGCGTGCTGTTGTGAAATCTAAAACTAGAGGTTCTAAGTTTCCATAACTAGAATTGCGGGTTCCTCAAACCTTTTCCAACTAATTGTAACACTACTTGTCTACTTCTGGAGGTGTAGAGTCCCCGTACATAAGGCTCCTCTCGTAATGGCCACCTATCACCACCCGATCGTCATAACATCTGCCTTCCCTCTCTCATTCCCCTTCTCATTCCCTTTCGTTCCCTTTCGCAGATTCGTGGATGAAAGCGGTGAAAACCCAGTTTACACACCCAGCAGAGCGCGCTTGCATTGGTCAATAACCGGGAGGGGGGCTGCGGATGGCGCCCGAACGTGGATATGTCATTGTCTCGTACTACTTTTCTTGCTCGCTTTCTCACCTCAAACCCACTTTACACTTTTCGTTTTCAGAAATGGATTACTACAGTGAAGTCGACTTCGGCGGTCCTGATAGTAAGTGATTGTAAAGTTAGAATTGTTCAATTTTGTTTTGCAGAGCTTGGTGCTTATTACGATGACCCCGAGTCAGAAATGTATCAAATGCCAGAACTTGAGGAAATGGAAAACCTAGAAAATGAGAATGATAACGACATTGAGAACGAGAACGACTCGCATGAAGATTCGCCGCGACCTACAAAAAAGAATCCAGTGAGTTTGTAGAGTTATGAGCTGGTCTAATGAAACAGAAGTTGAAGAGGCGATCGACACGGCCGAAGAAGAAAAAAAGGAAGCGGAGCTCATCCGCCGATTCGTTCCAAGAGTGCGACGAAGGGGAGAAAGGTATAGGAAGCGGAAGATTTATCAATCGATAGTTATAATTTGCAGTGATCCCGTTGTGTGTGACAAACAAGGAAATAAACACGGGAGCGGAATATCAAGCAGTTGTGCCAGATGATGTCCTAGAAGGCGACCCAGAGGATGACGACGACCGCGATGAGCCGGTCTGGCAGTGTCCCGAAGATATGGACACTGAAAAACTAGACACGTTTGTCAAGGAATCCAATGAGAGATACAGAATTCCGGTTGATCGAGCTTTGTACATTTTGTCAAAGGACGAGTTCCATTTCGACGATGCCAAGCAATCCGTCAAGCAGATGAAAAATCTCCAAGACATCTGGTCCGAAGACGAAGTCAATAACTTCTACAACTGCTTCTTCATCTTTGGCAAAAACTTCAAGCGTATTCGTATAGCGGTATCAGTTAGAATTTTCATATAGTTATCAATTCTTATAATTTCAGATGCCGCATCGGTCTCTGACTTCCATCGTCCAGTACTACTACGATTCGAAGAAACGGATAAACTACAAAGCGTTTGCCGAGTTCAAGCCGCCCGCCGATGTGATGAACGCGACTAGCAGCTCTGAGAGCAGTAACAACAGTAACAACAGTAACACTGAGACCAACCCAATACTCGAAAGATACTTCGAGAACATGTGCGAGAACTGTGGAGAGAGATGCGAAAATATGGAGGTTAGAGGGATCTGCAGCTAGCAAAAAAAGGAGAAAGGTTTCAGGTCATTCCAAAGGCTAACTCGCATCTCACTAAGTCGGAATGTCGGGCGTGTCGTTTGTATTACGAAATAATGGATGCTCCACGGCCGACAAGTCTCCGACTTGTGCTCAGCGAACGGCTCAAGAGCCATTACAATATTCCAGAGCGTAAGCTAGCCACTGATTACTTTCTTATCGATCAAAATTTCAGATATGAAAGAGTTCATGAGAGATTACGATTTTCTGACAGAAACAGCCACTGGAATCACGCTTGCCAAAAGGCCCCTGGGACGGGAACAAAGTGTTGAAGACATTTGTGGACGTGAGTTAAAAATGGCTTTGTTCTCAACCGAAGTTGGGTGTTCAGTTTCCTACAAGTACCAAGACCAAGATGACATCAAGGAGGAACTCATCGATGAGCCAATGGACGTCTCGACGGAAGAAACCGACGAGCAGATGGATTTGGAGTCGATGATGCCAATAACTTCGGCGAACGACAAGCCTCATCCAATCAGTCCGAATCCAGTTCCTCTAATTTGGCAGCAGAAGCACACGATTTGCATGGAAGAGATCGAGTAAGACATTTTCATCTCTTTCTTTTTCTCGTATTTCCCGATTTTCAGAGTGCTAGCCGATGATGCCCGACGAAGGATGTTTGAAGCGTCTGTCGCCTTGGGTCGAGTTAACAAAAAGAAGATGACAGGTTGGAAAGGAGAGATGAATGCAATCAGGAATCGAATGGAGCGAATGAACCGAGACACCGATCTGGCCCCGTCGTATTTGAATGCGAAAGTTGAAAAGGAACCGGTGGTGGATAAGGGATGGAGTGATAAGGACACGAAGAGCGTGATGAAGTGTGAGTTTTTGTCAAAAAGGTCACAAGAAGTTCCGGAATGTTTGTTTTCTCAGTGTTCCAATGGTACGGCGAGAAGTTCCAATACATCGCCGACATCTTGGGAAACAAAACAACGAACCAAGTCGAACAGTTCTACATCGATAACAGAGAACTCCTGGAAGACGTAAGCAAAATCTTCTTTGAATCATCCAAGTCATTTTCTTTTTCAGTACATGGAGACCTATTCACTTGAAATGTCTGTGAGAATGGAGGAGTACGGACTCTCGGAGGAGTTCGAGCTCAGTGACGATGACGACTCCAAGAAAACAAAATTCGGTTAATGCTAACACTTTCATTGTATATGCCCTGAAAAGTTTAGTCAAATAATGTGTCAAAAATGTCCCAATTTCTTTCAATGCCCCCTTGATAAAGTCACTTATGTAATCCTTTTCCCGTCTCCCCTTTTCCTTCATAATTATCGGTCAGTCCAACCCGTTCTTCAGCTCCTTCTCCAGCCAACACGACGCATTGATGCCTCCGTGGCCATGGTATATCGCTTGTTTCTTCTCGCACTCCACGTCATCTATGTTGTAAACCCATTTGACACGAGCCAGAATCTGAAATATCCGAAGATCCCGGAGATTCTTCGAATATCTACCAACCGCTTCAGTCAACTTTGCATCGATCCATCCAAGAATCGGAAGAGTCTCGAATGGAGCGTGTTTCATCATTCGATCCAGGGCTCCCGCGAAAACACGTTGTTCCACATTGCGGTAGTGCCTGAATTGGAATGGAAAGACGCACTGGGACAGCCTCACCTGACCACTGCAATCGTCTCGTTGACCAGAGATCTTCTGATCCCCGAATACAGCGCCATCGGTCCATGGATCGTCATCATTCCGATCTTCTCCGGCCTGATGACACACTTTGGTTGCTCCCAGAAACTGCCGATTTGAGAAGTGTTCTGATACTTGTGATGGAGCATTTCCTTTTTCAGCTTCTCATCGCTCTCGTATCTCGACGGAGTATTCGAATCCTTGATGACCCATTGGATTTTGAAGTGCAGATTCGAGACGTTCGGATCATGGACAGTGCTGGAATCGAGAAACCGAATGGTGTTTCAGAATGAGTCTAACTCTAAAAATGCTGTGATAGTCTTCAATTCCTCACTTCGCATCTCGATCCTCTCATCCACATCCACTACGGCTGTCCATTTCGAGAAGTATTTGTTCCTGTGATGGCAGTCCTGAACTCTCCGATGTCTTCAGATTCTTTTGATCTCCCCGACTCACATTGATCTGCACGTGGTGCCACATCCAGTCGTCTCTCCAGTAGTGATCGTGCATTTTGATGATCTCAATGTCCCCAGTCCTCACGTAGTCATCCAGTAGAACCCTATCGTAATCAGACACATTCCTGAGGTAAATGTGGAAAAACGTGGCGCCTTGCAACTTGTAATACTCCACGAAATCCACTATTTGCAGGAACTTTGGTTCGTCTCCATAGAGAGTTGCCATGCAGACAGTGAAGTAGTGGGGAGGTTCTGGAAAGTCATTTGAGAACAATGTCACTGAAATCTAGGAGCGTACGTTCTAATCTGGAGACAATTGGAACAGGCCATTCCTGCTTCTCCTCCAGGGTTTCCGTGATCGAGATGTACTTTGCACCTTTCCGTCTTGCACAAAACACAGTAGACTCTGGATAGACAACTGTCTCGAACTGGTCAGGGATCTCTTTCCGACGGCAATCATAATAACGGCAGTAGACAGTTTTGCTGGAAGAGTATTCAGTTTTCCTCACGAACATCCGGTGGCTCACTTGAAATAGTTCTCGGCTGTCAGGGTGACAATGATCTGATCCTTATGCAAGAATGCCGCCAGCAATCCCGGAGACTCATTGTAAAGATAATGCTGGCTTCCGACGTTCCGATTCGCCCATTCTGAATGGAGTTTGCGCATTGGAATCGAGTCAGTCCGGACGTTATTCCACTCTTCAACTGGACAGTCTGATCTGAACAACTGGAATGATTAGAAAGGAAACTTCTGAATAACTGACGAATTGAATGCAAACACGGGATCTTCATGATCTGCAAGGGGCGCATTCACGTACTGAAACTCCTTTTTCTGCGGTTTATACGGCACATCAGTCTCGTTCAGATTCACGTACTGAACAACTTCTTCTGTCGCTGAAAACTATCAGAAGCCGTGGAGAATCCGCTTCAGCAAAAACATACCATTCATGACATCTTCCAGCGTTTTGAATTTCTCTGGGAACTCAAACGTTACTGTATCACATTTCACAAAGCAGAACAACACAGCAACGATCGGAAGTATCCGATGCATTTCGAAATGGAGGAAGAATGCGTTCTAGCAGGAAGATGGGTCCCCTGATAAACGGTGTGTTCGAAAATCGGAAGATCGCGATCTGGAGACAGTGGGCGGAGCGAAGATCCGGATGATTCTTGGAGAAAAAAGAGCAAGACGATGCTGGATTCAGAAGATCGATGTCCCGATAAATGGAGGAACGGAATAGAATGAAAGCTTTATTGAAAAAGTAAAGTGCATGTACGGAACTAGTGAAGTTGTATGAAGGCAGTGTAGATATGTGAAGTAGGTGATAAGAGTGATTAGAAAACAAACGGGGGAATTTAAGAATAAAGGGGTTTGATAAGAAAAACAAATTAGGTTTGGTTCTGATTCAGAGAAGTATTGTTTGTGTTTTTGAGGAAAAGAAGGGAACGATTCGAGTCGGGAGAACCGAGAAAAGTGTACAAATAGAGAGGAAATACAGTTAGACGGGCGGCCTTATTCTTCGGCAAAGTCCTCGTCCAAGAAGGCACCTCGTGAGCCGCCTCTTCTCATGTTCACACCGGTCGTCGAGATCTGGAATCAGTATTCTAGACTCTGGAGAATCAGATTATCCCTACCGAATGAGCCAATCCACGTGGTCCGAAGACTCCGGATGAACTTCTTCCCTTCAGTCTCATTTTCTGGAGGGCATTCTCAGCGGCATCGGCTCTCTCCTGAGCATCTTCGACGACGTGCTGGAGCTGACGATACTTGCCCAAGTTGGCAGAGGCCAGGGATTCCTGAATGATAAGATGTTATCAGAAAATGGGCTGAAGAATTCACGGCGTCTTCAATCTGTCTCTTGTAGGTCTTGATCTTCTGTTGAAGCTTCTCAATGAGGTCGTACATTCTCTCGGTGGATTTCTTGTCCTCATCGACCTGAAATGCTATTCTTTAACTTCAATTCAACTTTATGTTCTAACCTGGAACTGGAGTTCTCTGCACTTTCTGTCCTTGTTTCTAAGCACCTTCTGCGTCTCTCCATGTCGTCTGCTCTCTCCTTCCAACTCGGTCTCCAACTCGTGAATCCGCATGTCCAACTTGGCCAACTGTCTCTTTCCTCCCTTGATTCCAGCAGCCTCGGCCTCATCCAGTCTCAACTGCAGATCCTTCACCTGAGACTCGAGAGCTCTCTTCGACTTGTCCAGATTGCTGGCATGTTCCTGTTCGGAACGGAGCTCATCAGCAAGTCTCGAAGCATCCATCGTCGCCTTCTTCGCCTTCTCGTCGCTGCTCTTCGCGTCGTTCAGGGCGTCTTCGATCTCGGATTGCAGGTGCTGCAGGTCTCCCTCGACCTTTCTCTTGGTGGCGAGAAGGAGTGAGTTGCTATTAGACAGCTCGTTGACAGAGTCCTTGACTTCGGCCAACTCGAGCTCCGCCTGTCTGCGAGTTCTCTCCGACTGTTCATAGATTACCGCGAGGTCTTCCTTCTCTTGTTGCAACACTTGCGAACGGCGCTCAGCCAAGTTGGCGTGATCTCTGACTTCGTTCAGGGATCTCTGCTCCTCCTCGACCTGGAGAGTCAGCTCTCTGATGGTGTCTTGAAGCTTCTTGATCGACTTCTGACCATCAACATTCAGCTTGTTGCTATGGTCCAGGGCGATTTCCAACTCCTAAAAGAAACATTAGATTGGGAAAAAATTGTTTTTCATAAACTCACGTTGATATCTCCCTCTAGCTTCTTCTTGGTCTTGAGCAGTTCGGCTCTTCCGCGGCTCTCGGTCTCCAGAGACACTTGCATGCTCTCAATGGTTCTGCTGTGGTTCTTGCGCGTGTTCTCAAACTCTTCTTCCTTCTCCTGGAGCCTCTTCTCGATCTCGCTTCTGATCTGCGAGACCTCGATCTGAGCACGCATCACCTTGGCCTCCTCGGCTTCCAGAGCACACTCGGCCTCGTCGAGAGCCTGCTGCAGCTCCTCCTTCTCGATTTCGAGTCTTCTGCGGAGCTTCTGCAGGTCATGAACACTCTTTCCTCCTTCTCCGAGCTGATCAGCAATGTCCTTGAGCTCCTGAGCCAAGGCCTTGTTCTCACGACGGACTGCCTCAGTCTGCTCAGCGGATTCTTCGAGTTGGTTGCGAAGACGGAAGGTCTCGGTGGCAGCAGCACGGGTTTCTCTCTGGCTCTGTTCAACCTCAGCGACGAGAGATTCGCACTTGCGTCTCCATTCCTCGAGCACCTTGTCGAATCCCTTCTGCTTCTTCTCAAGAGAGCTGGCAATCGAGTTGGCTCTGTCGGCGTCAACCTGAGCGTCTTCCAGATCGTGGGCCAATCTCTGCTTCGTCTTCTCCAAAGATCCAATCTTCTGGTTGGCATTCTCGAGTTGCTCCTGCATCTCCTGCACCTTGTGGGTCAGCTTTCTTCTCGTCTCCTCCAGTTCCTCGGCTCTGGTCACTCCCTCTCCCTCGAACTTGGCTCTCCACTGCTGGATTTCCGAGTTGGCCTTGCTCAACTGTCTCTGCACATCGGTCTTGGCGTCCTGCTCCTCCTCGAGTGACTCGCGGAGTTGTTCGCATTCCAGTTGGTAGTTGGACACTTGCGAGTGCAGAGATTGTCTCTCGCGGGTCTCCTGGTCGAGAGTTCTCTTCAGCTCTTCCATCTGGTTGTGCTGCTGTTGCTTGATGCGGTTCAGAGCGGACAACTGAGACTCGGCGTCCTCCAATTGTCTGTTCAGGTCCTGGTTCTCCGAGTGGATCTTGTTCTTGCCCATAGTCAACTCCTGGATAAGTCTCGCCTGTTCATCGCTCTTCAGAGTGATATCAGTCAGCTGCGACTCCAGTTGCTTGGCCATACGCTCACAGTTCTGACGTTGCTTGGCCTCCATATCAGTGGACTGCTGCAGCTCATCGATCTCTCTCTGCTTATCATTCTTCTCACGCTCCAGTTTTCCACGCATCTTCTGCACGGTGTCGAGTTGATCGGAGAGCTCAGCGACGGCATCGTTGTGCTTCTTGCGAAGAGCAGCCATGCTGGTCTCAGCGTTGATAGCAGCATCCTCCAAGTCCTGGCGAAGCTTCGCGAGCTCGGCTTCTCTGGAAAAAAAACGTAATTGACCAGCTTGACCAGGACCAGGACCAGGACCAGGAATGCCCAGGAGTCATTATTTTATAAATCATTATTTTATAAGTGATTATTTTAAAAGTCATTATTTTAAAAGTCATTATTTTATAAGTCATTATTTTAAAAGTCATTATTTTAAAAGTTATTATTTTATAAGTCATTAGAATTCAAGAATAGCTGATTTTTTTGTCTACGTGGGACCTTTTTCCCCGATTGGGATCTGTCAATCCAAGAAGAGCCCCACCTCTTCTTGTTGAGCTCCATCTGAGCCTGAGTGGCTCCTCCGGCCTCATCGAGTCTGTCTCCGAGCTCTTCCAACTCCATCTGCATCTCGTTTCTAGCCTTCTCGGCCTTGGATCTGGATTGTCTCTCGGCTTCAAGTTCCTCTTCCAACTCTTGGATTCTAGCCAACAGTTCCTTGATCTGTCTCTGAAGCTTGGCAACCAACGACTGCTCGTCCTCAAGTCTCGACTGCAGGGAGTTCAATTCGATGTCCTTCTTCTTGAGCACTTGCTCCTGCTCGTGCTTGTGACGGTTCAGCTCCTCGATGAGCTCCTGAGCAATCTTCAGCTCACCCTCGACCTTTCTCTTCTGCTTCTCGCAGTCTTGACGTCCACGCTTCTCACGCTCCAAAGTGTCTTCGAGCTCATCCAGAGTCGACTCCAGCTTGGCCTTGGTCTTGTTCAGATGGTTCACCTTGTCCTCCTCAGCCTGGATGTCTTCCAGCAACTTGCGGTTGACCTCCTCCTGGTGCTTCTTCTCCTTGTTCAACTTCGAGATGACTTCATCTTGAGATTGGATCTCATCCTGCAGACTTCTGATCTGGTGATCCTTGGCCTGCTTCTCGCTCTCCTGCTTCTTGATCGTCGTCTCCAGATCTGACACAGTCTTCTTGAGTCCTTCGTTGTCCTGCTCGATCTTCTTCTTCTGCTTCGTCAACGCAGCATTCTTCTCCTCCTCGTCGCACAACTGATCATTCAGATTGGCCATCTGCTTCTCGAGGTCAGCCTTCTGCGACAGCAACTTGGCGGATCGCTCCTCTCCCTCGGCGCTCGAGTCTCTCTCCTGTTCCAACTGGATCAGCAGTGCCTGTTTCTCGGCCTCGAGTCTCGCGTTCTCCGCCTCCATATCCTTTCTCTTCCTCTCCTCCTGTGTTTTTTCCTCCTCAAGTGTCTTGAACTTCTTCTCAAGAGCCTCGAACTCCTCGTTCTTCTTGCTGCCCTTGATGAGCGGCTTGACGCGTCCGAACAGTTTGAACCAAGCCCACGAACGGAGGGTGCACCAGGCGCGGATGTTTCTCTGCAGCACGATAAGCCCGATCTTCTGGTCGAGCTTTCTCTTGTATTCGCACTGAGCGAGGTAGTGACGGCAGGCGCACTGGAACTTGGCCATGATCTTTCCGAGAGCTTCATCACGGAGCTCTTCCAAATGAGCCAGGACGCCGGCCTTGAAGAACACCTTGGTCAGACCGCACTGGAACTCTTCCTGTTTCAAGTTTCCGTTCTTGATCAGAGCGGCGGCGATCTTCTCTCCAGAATCCTTCAGATCCTTACCGGACTTGGCGGCGTCGGCAGCCAACACAGCGTAGCGCTGCTTGAAGTCCAAATACGGCATTCTGTTCGGGAATCCCTTTCTGCAGATTCTGATTCCTTCCAACACTCCGTTGCATGTCAGCTGGTTGAGCACGAGGTTCGCGTCGATCATGCCGGCCTTCTTCATCTCGTTCGGGATGATACAACGGATGAAGTGAGGGTGGGTCTGGTGAAGCATGTGCATCAGCTTGTTCAGCGACTCTCTGTACATCATCGAGACAGTCATGAACGAAGCGGACTTTCCCTTCTTCTTTCCAACGGTCTTCTTGCCTTCCTTGGCCATGGCGGCGACGTCTTCTTGAGTGTTGTAGTCCTCCCAGAGGTCGGCCATAAGCTGGTTTCCCTTGTTTCCCTTGAGCACTGTGACGGCGGTGTCGTTGAGAGGATCCTTGTTTTTCTCGAGCCATCCCTTCACGTTGTAACGGACGGTTCCGGCGTAGTGGACAATGGCGAGATGGGCCTCGGCCTGCTTTCCCTTTGGTGGTCTTGGCTTCTGGAAGTTCGGGTGCTTTCCGAGGTGCTGGTCGTTGAGCTTGGAGGCCAGAGTGAGGTCAGTGGCCTTTGGCACAATGCATTCCTCATCGAGCATTGACACGATTCCGAGTGGCTGAAAGATAAATGATAAGCTGATAAGAGTTATCACTGGTTTACCTTTTCGATGAGCTCAATGCAGGCCTGCAAGTCGAGTCCGAAATCAATGAATTCCCATTGAATTCCCTCTCGTTTGTATTCTTCCTGTTCCAACACGAACATGTGGTGATTGAAGAATTGTTGCAGCTTCTCGTTCACAAAGTTGATCCACAACTGCTCGAACGAGTTCAGGTCGAAGATCTCGAAACCGGCAATGTCGAGGACTCCGATGAAGAAGTCACGCGAGAGATCCTGGGCGTCCAGGGTCTTGTTGCATCTGAAAAATGATGAGAGATGCAGATTGGAAGTGACTGGACGAACCTCTTGATGAGCCAACTGAACATTCTGGCGAAGAGAGCCTTGGCAAGGGCTCCGACTGCCCAGTTAACCTGGTCCAGGTTCTGTCCCTTGTTGACCCATTCGGTCCCGACCTTGACACGTGGCTTCAGGAGCGCATTGATGAACTTCTCCGGGTCAACACTGTACAGTTTACAGGCAAGTTCTCCCTCTGAAACACATCTTTCCTATCCAATCTCCACCTTTCTGGTACCTTTTCCATCCTCCAACTCGGCCTGCTCTTCTCTCGGTCTCTGCTTGAACTTGAGCTCTCCCATATGCATGATACCAGCAGTGATGGCGAACAGTTCCGACTTCTCAGTCGCTGTGAACTTCATGATGTCAAAGGCCTCATCAGTGATCATCATCTCTTCCTTATCATCCACTCCATCAATGGTAACTTCGGCCTGTGACACGAAGGTGTACTCCTTGATGGGACGAGTAAGGAACAGCTTCTCCCTGAGTCCCTTGACGGCATCGGAGTAGATCTGGTAGAAGATGTGGTAAGATCTCTCTCCGGGAGCCTGTTTGATGACACGCGATTTCTCCAAAAGATCTGGAACAAGAAGAGTGGATGACCTTCCCGAATCCAGGTCACTCACAATGTTCAATGTCAGCTCCGGCGACTTTTCCGCCCTGGTTGAAATGGATTCGGATGAACTTTCCGAATCTCGACGAGTTGTTGTTACGGACGGTTTTGGCGTTACCTGAAACAGGAACACTGTTCGTTTGCTTGCTTTTCGCCATTTTTTGTGCCCCTGGTATTTCGAGAGATGCATGTGTGCGTCGTCTCTTTTCTCGAAATGTTTCATGTACAAACAGACAAAAACGGGGGATGGCAAGAGACTCGAGCACTCGAGAATCGGCATCCCGTACACATCGGGTCGCTTGTAAATACCAGCAAACAACACATAGTGAAAGAGTGATAAGTGATAAGGAAGGTGGCAGTTGACACGTCCGACAACTCGGAGGCCGGCTCCAAGAGCTCGAAGAGCCACGTAGACACGTGCTCTGTGATCTTACTGATCAATGTGACAGTGATACCGACAAGACTATTACTGTAGCTAGGAACAAGACAACATATCTCCTCGAGAGCAACTCAAACACTACTAACAAGTCAGCGTCTTTTGATCTCATCAACTCACCAAAAGCTTCCAGCACCGGATTCGTCTGCACAATTTGATCCTCGAGCGAGACTTGTGCCTTGTCCTTTTTGCTCTTCTTCTTGGCCGACTGCTGCGAAGCTCCGACCATCGCGAAGTACGAGATGACCTTCTTCGTGTTCTCTGTCTTTCCGGCTCCCGACTCACCAGTAATCAGCATCGACTGATTCTCGCGATCTGAACTTTTCAGTTATTCTGGATCCTTTCTCTAGTTTCAAACCGTTCGTCATGTTTCTGTAAGCCTCGTCGGAGACGGCGAACAAGTGAGGTGGCATCTCGTTTCTTCTCTTTCCCAAATACATTTGACACACGGATTCAGAGTAGATCGGAAGACGTTTGTAAGGGTTGATGACGACGCAGAAAAGACCCGAATAGGTCTGAAACAGGAAGTAATCTTATGAGAAAACTGGAAGAATCCTCACGTAGATCATCATCGAGTAGTAACGTTGTCGCAGATTGTGAAGGACGGAGGCATCGTTGAGGAACGTCAGATTGGCCATGTCCTCGGTCTTCTCGTACTTCGGCGGGTTCATCTGCTGAGCATCGTCCTTCTTGATGGTCTTTTCGATTCCCTTCGACGTGACCACGACGACGTTGTCTCCCTTCGAAGACTTGATCTCAGCGGCAACGAATCCCTCTTCCGGATCGGCAACCCACACATTCTTCTTCGAGTCGAACTTCTTCGTCGTCGCCGCCAGAAGCTGAAAATACTTGTTCCTATTCCTCGAATTCAATCCCTCTCGGATCAAAAAATACTCGAGATATCTCCATGTTTACTTTAGTACATCACCTCGTGAGTAAAATGGGGGGAGGCTCGAGAGTAAGTAGTAAAACGCAAACAAATCGAGTAGATCGAAGCGGCGGCGTACCTGTTCTGGCGACTGACGCAGGAACTGCCAGCCGGGATCCGATTCGTGTGACATGACGTCTTCGAGTTCCTCTTTCTCTCTTCTAATTTACTCTCTCGTGGATCTCTGAGGAACACCGGCCGATCGAAGCGATGTCTGGAATGCGAGGAGTTTAATAAAACCAGGGGAGATGGTGACAAGGATGGCTTTATTGGAAATATTTGATAAACAAGGATAGTGATAAAGATACGAAGGAGGAATGGGAGCGCCGATGACGTTCTGAAGCTTCTGGAAAGCTGAACTTCAGGAAGATCAATAGGATCAGGGGTATTGGAAGGGCTTGAGGCAGATGAAAAGTATGTCCACGCATTTCCATGTAAGGCAAAGAATGGGAGATGTGAGGGTTTCAGAAGAAATGCGGATAAAAGAGGAGAAGCAAAAAGATTTGGAAGAGTGGAAAAAGAACAACAAATGGCAGATCTCGAAAGCAATGAGTACTCATGCTCCTTCAAGTCGGCAACTTCAGAAAACAAAAGCAAAGTGTTGGGGCGGTGAAGTGAAGGTGGAAACTGTGGAAATAATTGCGGGTGAATCAGAAGAGCCTTGCCCCCCGCTTCACTGTCTCTTTCTCTCAAGAATGCACATGCGGCGATAAGTGGGAGGGATGTGCCCGCGCCGCGCCGCCGTCCCGACAGGAGCTGCTGCTTCCCGTGAGCCGGGCGTACTGTTTGCTGTATATCCGAGCGAAGGAAGGCACCCTCCTCCTCCTCCGCAAATCTCCAACGGCAGCCAGCAACAGCAGCAGCACTTATCCCCCACGGCCAATGTTGTGTGTTTGCCTCGAAATTACACGATCCTTACAGCATTCTCCCCGCGTGTGTCGACGACTAACTGTCTGTGAGACCTCGAGGGGCGAAAAGGCGGCCGGCGAAGGGGAGCGATGTCCAATGAGCAGCACAAGTAGCAAATCATAAATCAACCCCATTTTTTCTGTTTGATCATATGATTGTGGCCACAGGCTTTCTTTGAGATACTCTTGATCATTGCCGGATGAATGGAAAGGGGCTTGCAAGAGGAGTTGTTTGAGAGGGATATGGTCACTTCGCACCTAGAGGACTTCTCGGATCACTGATCAAAATGTTCACAAAGACGGGTACCTCATTAGACAAAAGTTCAGAATGTTATTATTAGCTTTGAGAAACAAGTAAGGGTATCACACTGAACAGAAGAAAAGACTTCTCGAAGTCTCCAAATGTAACAACTGATAGTGATGAAGAACTGAGAGCACAGTTTGAACAGCTTACAAACAGTATAACTAGAGATCTTCCAGAAGTACTTCAAGATGTCATCGCTTGCTCCTTATCAAAACACATTTTCCTCTAATCACTGATCCTGACCATTTGATCCTTATCATCTTCTCAGGGAATTTTCAGCGGGTACTTTGCGTGACATCAGCCGGACATGCGCCAGACGCCGTTTAGATAGGTGCACGGCGAGTCACTGGCATGACATCGGCAGAACATCAGCGTGAGCTTTTGGAAGCAGCGGCGGGTCCTTCCTGGCGATGGCTGTCGGAAGCGCGCGGGCGGCACATCGGCGGGACATGGGCTATCTCGGAACATTACCAGCCTGCAACCGCGTCAGGAAGCCTAAGGCGCACTTTCTAACATCATTTTTTCATTTATTTTTTCGTTTTCTGAACTGTTCTGCTGGTACAACTCGTCGTTTTTGCGAAATCGATGATTTCAAGAACGGCAAAAAAGGTAAGGAGGAGATGTTTTGAAAGTAAATGCCTACAGTAATGAAAGTTCCAGTGAAGATTTGGTGTCAAGTCGAAGCAGCAGCTCTATACCATGCAGTGATCTTCACCGGAAGCACTTTGAGTCAAACTGGATTTCTAAGAAGGCTTTTGGGTCGTCTTTCCGAGCAACACGTCGAGTTTGCCTCGGACTCGTTGACTATCAAATGACATGTAAGTTCCCATTTCGTACCCCAAATTTCACAAATTATAATTTACTTCAGACGTTCTCCCGACACGTTCAGTCATGAAGAGTCATGAAGAAATTTCCGCCACTTTGTACCAACACTCATTGATAATTCTCATTCACTTTTACTTCTTGCTTCTGTTCTGAGTAATAAATCAGTTTCTCGCAACACATCACTCGATTAACAGTGTTTTAATACAGACAAAACAAGGAGTAGCGGCGCGACATCAGCGGCGTTCTGCCGATTTTTGGGGCATCCCGCCGAAAATTCCCTGAGTTATCACTATCATTTGCTCCTTTCCCCAAATCCCGAAACTCTTTTTGCAACTGTTTACCTTTTATCTTTATCTACAACCAAACATATTTCTGCCGCACACACCCGGCAAGTGTTCTTTTTTGAGTGCCCCCGCAGCCGTTCGCTGATAAACTGTTGCGAAATATCAGCAAAAAGATTTCCAAGAAATCACAGTGACCTGAGTCACTTTCCAAAGAAATCCATCACTTTGTTGGATGACTTGTATCAGGAAGTGAGAACATTCGGTTTGCAGACAACGAAAAGTCTTGTTGTTTATTCTGACCCGATTTGGATTTGAAAACGGGGACATTAGAAATGGAAGCTATACCAGACATCAGAACACATTGAATGGAAATCACATCGGTTCGGTCACAAAAGACACGGCGGTTCCTCGGACCGAGTTGGACTCCCGCGTGAACAGACATCCCTTGCACCGAAGTGTCTGCCAGATCGCATGTCGGTAGTCCTTGACGAAGAAGATAACAACCATCGGATCGACGCACGGGTACGTCGTTATCACTGTCATTATCATTCCCTCGTAGGGACCGAGAGTTGCCTCGAACAGCGGGGACATCATCATAACAGCTGCAGGCAGGAACATCGTGATCATTGGAATCACCGTCTGAGCCACGAGAGCCTTGAACAGTTGCTGCTGCAGATTCGTCGTTCTTTTCGAAGTGTATTTCAGAGAATGTAGCTTTCGGAAAGTGGATATTCCACAGAACAACACGATTATTATGCAGATACTCTGAAAAGTCAATTGGGTTACTTTGCTTTTTCTCTCCACTTACAATCAACTTTATTATGTTCAGTGCGAATAGAATATCCGGCCACGAGATTGTTTTCCGACCCTCTCCGTCCACTCTCTACAATGGTCTTTTCAAAGTTCTGACCTTCAATGACAACTCACGTAATAGAGAGAGGAAGCATAGATGTACTCGCCCTTTGACAGATTGTAATTACTTTTCATAGAATCTCTGAAACTGAACTCTGCTTCTGTCTTCTTTACTTCAGACGTACTTGACAAGTTCATCAACGATGGGAGTCTCGCCGGCGAACAGAACAGCGGTGATCCACCATTCGAACGAGATCTCGCAGCAGAAGAGGATCCAAACGGAAGTGTGCGGCCACATGAACCAGTTCATCTGATTGGGTCTGAAAGTCAGAAATTGTAGAGGGGAAGGGTTTGAGAAGTGGAGGACTGACCTGCAAACTGCAAGGTATCGGTAGATGAAGTGGACAGCAAGAAGGGAGATGGTCATTCCATAACAAGCACAATTCAAAGCTGGAAATAGTTTGCTGTGATAAAGAAAGATGTCGTTGCTGCTTACCATTGAACCAATTTGCTAGAAAATGCGGTAATCCGAGTGAATTCAAACTGAATACCAAATACGCTCCACCGTAAATGTGCACCATCTGAAAGTGTTACTTTCGCTTGAATTCTAACCCGTTTCAACTCACTGGTTTGTTCAGAAAGTCGACAACTGAAAAGAAGATGCCGAGGAAGGAAAATGAGAACATCAGGTACTTGTAGCCTCCCAGATTTTTGTTTCCTCGAAACAACAGAAACGACAGCAAGAGCAAGTTGGTGAAGATGGAAAGGCCGAATGTGATGTGTGCGTAGGCTTGTTGAATGTCCAACAACATCATCTGGAACCAAAATGTGTCAGCAAGAAGAGGTAATGAGGGCTGAGCCACAGAACGGGAACGAAGGAAACGCCCCCAGATAGGAAGGAATCATTCAGAGGGTTCAGTGATAATGACGGAGGAATCAAATCAGAAAACTAGAGGTGTCGTGTCTGGGTCAACTACAAAAAGACCAAGGGAAGGTGCGAGTGATTTGAAGAAATCTCTGTGATCTACTAACTTTTTCAATTTCAAATGCAGCTGCTTCTGGAAAAGTTCGAGTAGAAGTTGTAACCTCTCAGAGCAGAGCTGTTATCTTGATAAGAGATCTAGAACAAAACACGAACTCCGTGTGTTATTGGAAGTATCGGAATGAAAACACTATTAGAGATTCAATAAGTATGGCCTTTTCTGACCTACTTCTATTTTTAACAAGTGTTTCTGGTGGTCTCAAGGCTCTGACCAATGTAAGAGTGAAAGGGAAAATACACAAAATAATGAAACAGACATGTGCATTTCAGAGTTCTGATGACAATTCATCAAAAGAACCTAAAGCTGATTATCGAAGTGGTCATTGAATAACAATGGGATTCGTCTTTTTTGGAATAACTGACATTCAGATCTTTTTGGTCTCGCAATGACTAATGAAAGGGGGGGGGGGGTTTCTGCTTTTGTTGGCAACTTACCCGAGTGATTATTTAGCGATGTCACTGCTGCTCCAGTGACGTTATATTCTAGAAATGGCTCAGTGAACAGGGATTAGGCGACGAAGGAGAAGTTAAGGGGAATGTCGAAAGGAGTTGGACAAGTCTAGATGTTGGTCTCATTCGAGTTCACTAGTTCAATCCTAACCTATTTTTACAAGAGTAGGCGGGATACAGCTGCAAACGTTATGAAGGTTAGTTGTCTGAAGCTGATATTCAGGTTCAGAGGGATAGGAGTTTGTGCTACTCGAAATCACGATTTATTGGAGGGACAGGAGAACTTATTCTCTGAAAATTTCACGTATTCGGGCAATATGTGAAACAAACGTGGGAGTTTCTCATGGAAATCAGAATCACGAGAGATCAAGTATGTGGGAATTCTGGGGGGTTCCGCGTCTGTTTCGACATTTGGAAATCAGTGATCAAATCTGAAGATAAGAGATTCAGAAATTCCAATACTCCAATGGATTCTGGAAACTACGTGAAAACTTGAAATGTTTTGGTTGCGCAGGAGGTGGGACCCTCTTCAAATGCAAATAAACTCTTTTTTTCAGAACGTTTTCGGCCAATTCCCTCACTCGAAATTGGATATTACTCGAAAACAAACAAATAAACAGAAATAAAGCTTTGATTTGGCACTTTCATTGAAAGTTACCCGGAAAACATTGGAAAAGACACCGAAAATAACCACTTGAAATATGACGATAGAAAGCGTTTCGTGCTCCCTAATTAGGAAATCGAATATTATTTCCTCGCAGAAAGGCCAGGAATTCAGTGAGCAAAGTGTATTTAGTTTTGTTTTTTTGAGAGAGATATCGCAGGGAGTGATGTGTCAATCAAAAAGAACCGGATAGACTTTTTATTTTGACGATTTGATTATCACTAACATATCAGTAGCCTGAAATGAAGCTAATTTTGATGATTTTAGATGGTTTTTTGGTTCCAGGAACTAGAAACCCTTGTCTAATCAGAAGAACTCTCTTCTTTTCAGAACACTCAATTAGGAAGAGACCAATCGAACATTTATATTTCTTATTAACTTTATTCTGTAATCAAACAAGAATAACACAAATCTGAGAAATCAAATCTTGCGTTTCCTCAGATTCGCATTGAATCTTCTCGTTGTGACTGCGAAATCTTGGCTTTTGTCGATGCACGGAAGGCCAGAAAGAGATGGACTTATCTGAAAAGTTGACTCGTTTCTGGAATATTCCGAATCTCCTCACATTGTATCGATTGAACACATTCGCCAAGAACAGGAACAACTCCATCTTAGCCAGTCCTTCCCCCAGACACTGCCGCTTTCCCACTGAAAATGGCACGAACTCCTCGATTTTCTTCAGTTTTCCATCTTCCAGAAATCTCTCCGGACTGAATGCGTATGGATTCGGGAACACGTTCTCATCGAGCATAACTGATGATATCTGGGCAATTACTCCAGTTCCTTTCGGGATCTTGTGTCCGGCGATAACAGTGTCTTCAGTGCTACTGTGGAATAGGTTGAGTGGAAGGATGTTGGCGCAGCGTTGAGATTCCTGAAACGAAACACTCTGATCTTTCTTCTGAATGTCAGAGACTCACATTGATGAAAGCGTTAAAGTAGGGCAAGTTGTTCTTATCAGCCATGGTGATCAATCGATGACTCCCAATCACTTTATCCATCTCCGCATGGATCTTCTCTTGAGTTCCCGGATAATTCAACATGTAAGCCACCGTCCATGACAAAGTGGTACTTGTCGTGGCGAGACCCGCCATCCACAGATCCAGGCACGTGTTCGACAGTTGTCTGTCACTGAACGTCTCGAAGTCTCCCTCGGCTTCCCGCTTCTTCTGTTCTTTCAAATAAGCCTCCGCGTAATCCGAACTTTCCTCAACGTCATAGTCGATTTTCACCTTGTGTTCTTCAATTTTCCGATTGAAGAATCCGTAGAACTCCGTTTTGAACACCTCGATGCTAGAAACAAAGAAGTATGGCCCAACAATGTAATTTCAACTCACAATTCATCAACAGTTGGTCCCGGTATGATATAGCTCAAGAACGGCACAAACGCCTGAATGATAATCTTCATCGCCTTGAACCCTTCCTCCTGAGATTCGATTAAGTTCTGCAATCTTGTGAGCTCCGCCTCCTTCTCCTTCTCAAACCGGTGTCCGAAGATCAACTGATTAATCACATTCGCCACCGCCACTTCCATTATCTTCGGGATGTTCTGCTCGTTCCGTTGATTCTTGTCAAACTTCTTGAACATCTCCTCCACTTCTATCAGTATTCTCTGTTGCATCACATCCTTTCCCAATCCGAAATTCCGAAAGTTCGTGAGCACAAAGCGTCGGTGAGTCTTCCAGAACATCCCGTTCGTCTCGATCACTCCGTAACATCCTCCCCGAAACTTCTCCTGGATGCTCAGAGGCTTCTTGTCTGCGAACACGTCTCCGTCCCGAATGAACGTCTCCTTGATACGATCATAAGATGTGATTACCACGTACGGATTCATCCCTGCAAATGTTCCGTGTTGAAATGAGCGTGCAAATGAGAGTATCGTGATCAGGTTGAGCTTGCTCACTTCTATTCATACCCACATTTCCAAGAAGTTGTTTAGCGGAGCTGAAAGCGAGTCTCGGCTGGCCGAGTAATAAGGGTGTCTTGCGATATAATTGGGTGTCAGGGAAAATTTAAATTAAATGGTCTTTGGTGTTACAGATCGGATTTGCAATCTTTTGGAATGGTTTCAGAGAAAGGAATGTTATGTAAACAAATTGCCGAGACTTTCTTGTCATTCAGAATCATGAGAACTATAATGGAGTTATTCAGTCAACACATGTTTCCACTCACCCAGCCAGAAGGTGTAAACATCTCCGTACTGCTTGGTCCACCTCCGAAAACATTCGTATCCTGGTTGCGGAGATCCCATTGCCAACATGTTACCCACGAATGGAATCGGACAAGGACCCGGCGGAAGACGTCTTCGTTTCCAGTACCATTGATGGAAGAGAACCGGGATGGAAACAATGAGCAATATCAGGAATATCATTGGAGAAACTCTGCCGATATGGAGCCCGAGACACTAAAGCTTGTTAGCGAAGTGTGAAAATCAGAAGGAGCGGAGAGAGCAGGCGGACAGAGAGCACGGGTTGGTCTTTCGGACAACGAGTTCTCACACTTTTGGAATATAACTGTCAGCTGCTCATGAAGAATCTGAAAGCTACCGGAGGTAGACGGGATCCGAGATGACAAAGATCAGGAAGGACTATTGTCAGCTTCGAAGAGTCAGGCTGACAAAATAGCATAGGGTCGACAGCTTTTTTATCGCAGTGTTTATACGGGGGGAGGGGAATACGCTATCATTCGAAAAGATTGTAATTAGTTGATCGTTGGAGAAACATCTGCTTGTGAATCCTTTTTATCGAATGAAATTCCAATTTTCGACAGCACGTAGTCCCTGTACGGTTTGTGTACCACAACCATCACGAAAGTAGATCCGTTTCCATGGGTTGATAAGATAACGACGGCCATGTTGCTGACTGCCTGGTTGTGGCAACGAAAGTAGATCGAGTACAGGATTGTGAAAACCGGGATGACAATCACTATGAACAGGTAACCGCTCTAAAAGTGGAGCGTTGGGGGAGTTTGTCTTCTTGGTGACTGACCTGGAAAGTCAAAGCAATCGCGAATCTGATCTGCAGCTTTTGGGTTTTCAGAGATTTGGAAACTTCATATTTCGAGAAAATGGTCCATAGCGAGGAAAAGAAGAAGCCGTTGCACACGACCATGAGGATGATCGCTTCGCCGAACATGCTGTAGAAGGGCACAATGTTGTCCACGGTGAGTATGTACATCTTTCGATCGTTGTAGGTGAAGACTTCCAAATCAGGCAGCATCTCTTTGACTTTCTCTTTAGCGAGTTCTTGATCTGGGACATAGAAATACGGAGGGATGAAGAAAAGCGGGATGAAGATGTAGATGGCGGCGAGGAACGGCTTCCGGATGTGGCTCCAGATTGTATCGGAGCCGTAGATACAGTTGAAACGATTCTCGTAAATAGCCATTATAGATGCAACAAGAGCTGAAAACATAAATAGGACGATGTGTCAAGTCTGTCTGTGACTGGGGAGCAAACATTTCATTCACGAGTTTGGTTTTTTGAGATTCGTCACAAGAGTCTAGTCAAAACAACAATCAAAAGTACTGGGGAACCGAACTGATCCTGGGAAGTTGAAAGAAACAACCTGCGTGTAAGGTGACTACACAATAGAACAGAAAGCCCGGAGCATCCACTGCTCCGAGTCCCCATCCGGCTAGAACTGGCAACAGAACGAACGGAACTGTCAGATAGCTCAGGAATGTATCGGAGACGGCAATCCAGAAGTGCAGATTGAAGAGGTACCACTTGACTGGAGTCATCTCCTTCGGAGTCTTGCACAGAATGACAAAGCCTCCGAACATGAGGATGGGCACTTCGAAGAAAGCGACCAAGTGCAGAGTGTTGGCGACGAATTCGGGAGAAGCATAGAAGTTGATGTCGAGAAGAAACGAGAGGAACATTCTAATGAAAGCGACTCGGCTCTCAGAAAGCAATCTGTCAGACGGAAATGCCACACACTCATTAGTAGTTTCGTTGTTTGAACACCAAAAAGGCATAACAAGGAAATGAGTAAGGAATGGATTCGGGAAAAGGAGACTAAAAATATACATGTCTTCAGAGAACTTTAGTACTCTTTGAGTCTTCTGATGGAAAAACATAAGATAAAGGCACAAAAGATCGACGGGTTATTCTCCAGTGTTTCGACTTCTATAGTTCGAGGTTTCTCTGCTCTGGAAGGAACTGGATCTTGGTCCCGAGAAGCTTGCATCTCTCACGTGATTCTCTCTCTGGAAACCTTTTTCAGATAACTGATCTCTGAACAACCAACCTTTCTGAATGGATTTCTAAATAAAGAGCCGGCGACTTCACGATACTGTACTGATAGTCCGAAGCAGATCAGACAATGTAAAGCAGTACTGAGTACGTATACAAGATTCCAATAGACTGTTGTGAGAACAAGGATGGCTCTTAATTTGTTATTTGGGGACGCCTTCGGTAGGAGAACTAACTCAACGCCGTAAGGTCGATCTTTATCGTCTTTGAGAAAGAATGTTCCTGCAGCATTAAAGCATCCCATGGGAACTTCAGCAAATACAAATGTCAATGTAATGAGCATAATCAAGGTGTTGGTTCTGTCTTTTCTAGATACATTTTCAAAGTGCTTGTACTCTTGAACTTGCTCTTTCTCACCTAGTTCCCTCTCCCGTAGATGAATAACTTCGAGTTGACTTCGTCTTTGCCAGTTCGACAAGTAACAATATTGAGAAGATCAGTAGAAGTAGAGCTGGTATTATCTGAACATCATAGTTCTCAACAATTCTAAATGCTAACCACCTTGGAGCACATTCCGTTCCAGAATGTGTACGAGAGGATCTTCAATTCGTCAGATCCAAAAACATGACCTTTATTTATTCTAAAATACATCGGTGCAGGTTCTTGGTGAGGCAATGGACAGCTGAAGCAAGCAAATAGTTCAGTTTAACAATAGAAAATCACTCACTCTTCATCAGCAATCCATGTTCCATTTTGCACATAAGTGACATTTTCCCATGAGTAAACTGAGAAAAACGAAGAGACGAGTAGAGATCCGAGGATCGAGAGAACTCCTGTTCTTGGCCTGGTGAATCTTTCGGAAAACATGAAAAACCGAATGGCGAGATATCTGATGAGAGCAAGCAGAACTCCCAGCCAAGTGGACACCCTGCGGAACGTCGACAAGATCGTGTCAAGTGCACGATTAATAAAAATGACATGAATAGGCGTAGGTTGGGTGCTGGAACAAGAGTCATGCACCCGAATTCAGTGAAGAGCATACCATAGAAACCCATCCAGAGTAATGACCCATACAACTCCGTAGATAATACTGACCATGGAGAGAATGTCACAAATCACTATTCCCAGCAAGATGATGTTAGCGGAAGATGTTCTCATGGATTTGTGGGATAACACGATGAAATGAAACATACTGACTACAATACACACACTCGAAAGGGAAATGAGTGCTGGTTTCAGGTGAATATGCATGTTGTTTAAGAAAGTGAGCAAAGAGAGGAGGATCTTTCTCGAGTCTTTACTGTAACCAGGGAACATTCGACAGTCCAGGTACGTGGATGCGACTGCATTATCACATTCGTCACGGACATCCATTCCGAAACGGAATTTTAGATTTCTTTGAGAATTCCTTCAGAATTCTACCCGGCAATTTGAGTTCTAGACAACATTTTGAATGCAAAACAACAATTTGAATTCTACACTGCCATTTGGCAAATTCAAAGCAAAACTCGTTTTTTTCCAATGATTTCTTGCATTTACTGACAGGTGAAAAGCTAAATGACGCACTGATTCTCGAAATGATGTGTTAGTGCGTCAAGGTTCACAAAGACCATAAGACATTTGAATAAGCTAGGGTATCGTTATGATGTACTGTGCCGGCCCCTGAATCTGTGAAGGGTGCTGCTCGGATTCGACTGTGATCTGTCCCCTGAGAAACTGCCATCCTCGATGCGATTTCCTCTCTGCAAGTTTCATCGATTGATTTCTTTCTGTTATCAACTCACTTTTCTGAACGGTGCTCTTATCACTTCACTAGCTGTTTCTCTGTACTGAACAGACAATCCGAAACAAAGGAGAAAGTGAAATGTCGAGTTTAGAATGTAAACAAGATTCCAAACAAGAGAAAGTTGCGTCAGTATCATTCTAGAAGAAATATGGAAACATAGAGAACGGAAACTTGACTTACAAAACTCCCCCAGGGTCATCATCAGCTAGCAATGACTCTACTCCGATGACTATGCCCAATGGAATTTCGACTATCATGAAAGATATAGTCATCAGAAGGATAAGGACTGTGGTTCTGTCCTTTCTGGAAAATTTTTTCGGTTCCTAGAATTTTCTGCTGGATCTCATTCACCTCGGCCCTTCGCCAGTGGTCGCATGATTCCGTGATGATTTAGTCTTTGCCAGCTCCACGAGCAACAACACAGACAGAATGGGGAACAGAAAAGCCGGGATGATCTGGAAAACAGTAACACAATTGAACTCGAAAAACAGCTGTTACCTTTGAAATTAGTCCGTTCCAGAACGTGAAAGTCGTCAGAAGTGTGTCTCCCGATCCGAAGAAAGCGTCATCACTGTCTACAACAACCATGGGAGTCTCGTTGTGCTGCACGTCACACCTAACAGGACGAATGATCAGCTGCTCAAACTGATAACTTACGTTTCATCGCTCGTCCATGTTCGGTTCACCAACGTTCCATTTTTGTCATGAGTCGTCAGTATCTTCACTTCTACTTGCTGCCAGGAGATGAAAGCGAACACTGCAGATAACAGTAAAGAGGCAATGATAGCAAGGACTCCAGTTCGAGGACGAGTGAATCTTTCGGATATCATGAAGAATCGGACAGCGAGGTATCTGATTGAGGCCAGAAGCACTCCGAGAAACGTCGTGCTCCTGCGGAACCCCGCCAGGCATGCGTCGATGGTGAAGCTCACGCGAAGTGCAGATACTGTAGGCGGCGGTGTGCTGGAACACTGTCTTCAAATACTGAAACAATTGTTTGGTGTACCATTTCGTTCCTTTTGAATAAAACGGAAAACCAAACGCTTTTATAATGTTCAAAAGAGAGAAAATGTCGCAGAGCACAATCCCCAAAAGTATAATGTTGGCTGAAGAAGTACGCATCGACTTCTGGGCCAAAACAGCAAAATGGAACAGACTGAACACGATTCCGAGAACACATAGAGGAATGGTTGCGGGATTCAGAAAAAGAGATATAGTCTCCAGAAGAGTCAGAAAACTCCAGAGGAAATGTCTTGCATCGTCACTGTATCCCTCGAAAAGAACACAACCCATCAAACTATAATCAGATAGTTCTGGGTTGCAATCATCTGGGCCAAACGGCGAACTAGAAGTGGTTTCCATTCCGAATAAAGCCCTGGTTTCAATTTGGGCAAAAATGTTATGTAGCTAACTGAATATCCGGTGGTTTGTTTGCAATCGCCGACAGGTGAAACGGTGAAGGCTGCGTCAAAGAGCCGGGTGAGTTACGTGGGAAGTTTGAACGAAGGGAATGTTGTTCATTACGTTTTATTCAATCAGAAAAAAATCAAATCTTGGCGATACTATTTTTTGTCTTTGTCATCGACGTTCCAGATGCTCCATCCGAGTTGATTCCCGAGATCTGCGAGCTCTTCGTAACCGAAACACTTCCCTTGCGGAACACAAAATTTCGGAATCTGTCGATCATGAAAATGGCGATGAGAGGGTCCATTGCAGGGTACAGGCAACAAGTCACTCCGACCACATTGCCAACCCTTCCAATCTCAACTTCGAACATCGGAAGGATGAAGATGAGGCCGACGGGGATGTACTGGGTGAAACATGGTAGAAGAGTCTGGAGACCGAGGGTCCAGAAGAGTTGTTTGTTGAGGGCACGGGTGCGGGAGCTCATCTGGATAGTCACGTCGTTCAGTTTTTTGTAGGTTTTGAAGGCGCAGACGATGCAAGTGGTGAAGCAGAAACTCTGAAACAATGTAATGAGTGAGTGGTTTGACGTTCCCTCTTGCCATTATAGTGCAACTGACGAAAGCGCCGAAGAGATCGGGAGCTCGCAAAAGTCGACTGCCATCTGATAAACGAGTCTGGAGAACGTATCATTGGTTACTGATAAGATGGGCAGCTTCTTACAAAGTAAAGCGGAGCGATGAATGGAATCTCATCAATGTTCTCCTCATAAAGTTCCCAAGTCAGGTTTCTGAAGAAGTCCCTCTTGAATTCGTTCGGGCTGAAGTTCAAGTAGATCGAAGACGCCCAGATGGTGAAGAGACAAAACGGGGGAAGGAACCACAAATAGACGTTGTTGCCTTCAAAATAGTAGAGTTTCTGGTGTCTGAAAACAGTGGATGCAATGAGAGTTCCGTCAGATGAACTCACTTGCAAACTGCAATGTATCTGTAGATGAAGTGGGTGGCGAGCATGGAAATGCACAAGGCGAAGGATCCACAGTACATGGCTGGAAAGGATTGAACTAAAGGAATTGTAGAACAGAATGAACCAACTTGATATGAAGATGCCAGCAGAGTAGTAGTCCTTGAGGAAACTGTTCACGTAGAACAGAATACCGGCTCCGTGGAGGTGCATGACCTGGAATCGGAGAGTTCTAACTGGGTACAGTAACCCATCCGACATACCGGTAGCGTTAGAATCTCAACAGTTGCGTAGACGATTGCATACACGGAAAACGAGATCATCATTACACGATACCTCCCGAAGGAGGCACCAGCACGGATTTTAATCAGGTACAGAAGGAGGGAATTCGAGAAAATAGCGACGATGAATCCGATGAACTGACAGGTTCTGAGGTACGGAGAGACGGCCATGGATCTTCTGATGTGCTTCCGATGGGAAGAGACTCTATTTTATAACCTGCAAATTCTGGAGAATCGGGGACAAAAGCGGGTGATTAGGAGCATGATGTTTACGTAAAAGCAATCAGAATAAGAGGTAAGATGACGGAATATTCAAACAAAAAGGATTAGGGATGAGTGTTAGTCACGGATTGTGTTGACGTTAACCGGAAACGTATCAAGGATCTTTGGGTCAGAGACGAAAATGTCACGGAGAGCTACTGGGAACCGGATATTGTGGGATATTCTCTGGGAATGTTCAGAACACATCCACCAGTTGGAAGGCGTTCCCGATAAAGCCTCACAGCTAATCAAGGTTTGCATTGAGAAGTTCGTTTCACAAAATCATTCCAGACTTGTTTGTAGGATTACTGGAGTTCTGGAGCGCATTCTAGGAAACCATTCCTGTAAAACGATATGACTTTGAAACGTTCCGCATTTCATTTTTGACTTGCTTCTTGTTGCAGAACACCTTCAGAAGTCTGAAGTCACCTTTCTTGCGAAGAACCGAAACCAAGTGCACGCGTGATGTTTTTCGTGTCGAAAGTTTCTCTCCGGTGCTCTGCTACTTGCTCAGAAATCATGGTGTCCTGCGTGCCGCACTCCAGCTACCTCGATTCTCCCGACTTTCTCGCAAACTCTCTTCACGTGCTCACTTGTTTCGAGATCCCTGTCCTCACTTATGGAGGATACTGTATTCTGTTCAAGACTCCCAAGGAAATGTCTTCTGTCAAGTGGATGATGATCGAGTTGCACGTTATCACTACTTTTTCCGATCTTTTGATCAGTTTCCTCGGAAAACCGTATGTTTTATTGCCGATGATGGCTGGTTACGGTCTCGGACACCTCGACTCTCCAGCTCTCCTCTACTACCTACTTGTCACTACACTGTGTGGTAAGTCGCAACCTCCGATTGCCGTGAATCCCCGCTGCTTCCAGCACTTGCTGCCGCTGTTGCCACAATCTACGAGAACCGCTACTTCACTTTATTCGGTCGTAATTCCAAGTGGAGATATGCACGCAAGCCAGTCCTAACCTCCGTGTACTTCATGGTTCCCTTGTTTTTCGTGCCTCCCTACTTCGACGTCCCTGATCAACAATTCGCCAGGGACCAGATCCTTCTGTCACTTCCGTGCCTTCCTACGTTGACCTACATGGATCGAAAGATGTATGTCATCGCCCTGAGCTACACCATCCCGTTCACTGCAATCGCAGTTGTCACTCAATTCCTCGGCACCATGATTATTGTTTTTGGAGTTCTGATCTTCTATAACATCTTCAAAAAGAAAGCCATGGCATCTTCAAACTAAACTCAGAAAATGCAGAGGAGATTTGCGATTGCTTTTGCTATTCAGGTCAGTAAGCCTCCTTTCCCTCCAATCCATCCGAATGTTCAGTCTGCATACCTCCTTCTGGCTCTTCTCACTCCAATCATCGTTGCTCTGATCGTTATCATTCTCCAATATCACCGTCAAGCGATCAACAACTTTATATTCATAGTGCTCTCTTTGCACGGAACCGGATCCACCGTAGTTATGATTCTAGTGCATCAACCCTACAGAGACTTTACTTTTGCTCTGTTTTCCTGCCGAAAACTGAAGAAGAGAACAAGAATGTCCACTATAATGCATTCGAGAATGTAATAAAACATGTTCAAAAAACTTTATTTTCACTGAATTCCTCGAAAATTCGTCGAGTACTGTCCAGAATACGGAGATGCGGTTGCCAGGGACACTTTCTTTTTCCGACGACCTGAATATCAGTTTATGTTGGAATCACAAGTTCTCACTTACAAAGCAAAGCTTTCTTGAACTCTCTGATACAGAAAATGGGAATCAGTGGTTCCAAAGAGGGATAGACTGCCAGACTTCCAGCTGTGAAGTTCGCCAAGTGTCCAGTTTCGACTTCTAGAAGCGGCATTGTGATCTCGAGGCTCACGGGGATGTACATCATGAAAAACGGGAGAAGAGTCTGCAAGAATACGTTCAGAACAATCCAGGACTGTTGCAATCACTTGAAAAGTCAGGGTAACGAACAGTTGTCTGTTCAACTCGATCGTCTTCTTACTCATCATGTTCCCAGCCTTCTTCATTTTAAGATAGATGTTCGTTGCGCAGAAGAGAATAGTTGCAAAACAACCACCCTAAAACATCATTTTGTTCTCATTTACTCATTAACAGCGTTACAATAGTCAAAACACAAGCAACGAGAAGCATGAGGTCCCAGACTCTCCAGATCTTCTGTCCGTTCTCTCCGATCGTCCAGTACATCACGGCTATAAAAGCAACTTTCGTAGAGTCTTCTTGGTAGTACTCTTCCAATTCGTCTCTGAAATTCTCATGTGACAATCACATCTGTCTGATCACCCACTTCAAGTACAATTGCTTCTCCGGACTATTCGCCATTCCCCAGTAGACGAACTCGTACCAAGCGACAAAACAGATGACACAGGGAGTAAAGATAGCGAAAAGAATAGCTCTTTCGTGATGAGCGAGCAGTTCGGGTCTGGAAATGAATTGCATGTTTGACAAGGTTGGGAACTCGAAGTTTCGTTCAACCTACTTGCAAACAGCAATGTATCGATAGAAGAATTGAGCAGCCAGGAGAGAGATCACAAGAGCAAACGACCCACAGTACAAGCCTGGAATAGTTTCAAGTCGTGAGTAGAGGTCAGATGTTGGTCCCTGATTTGTCCCTTCCATTTAGCAGACACTATACCCTTTCAAACGCACAAAACTTTTCCAAAAACACGCTTGTTTTTTCCGTTTATTTTCCCTTTGGACTTACAAGTGATATTATACCCGATGCCTTGTGAATACTTTAGTGGGCTTTCCATGAAGACAATACACGCGGGACTTTTGATGTGGATTATCTGGAACTTCTCTGTAATACGAATAGCATACTTTTCCAGTTACCGGTTGAGTGAGAACTTCGATCCAAGCATAGATCGAGAAGTAAATGGCGAAGGAGAGCATGACATATCGGTAGGTACCGAACAGTTTCTTTGCCCTGGTGATGATCAGATAAACGAGCAAAGTGTTGGAGAGCTGGGCACCGACGAATCCAAAGTATTGGATGAGGTGGAGGTAGATCATGTTTGAGAATGTGTCAGTGGTGGAACGAGTCAGAAGGAAGGGAGAAGGAGCAAGAAACGAACCATTGATACTCATTAGGAAAGAGAGACAGGAGAGAGAGTCAGCGGAGGGCGGCTTGTTTTGCTTCGATGATCGGATTGCGTCGATCCGATTTTGTAGTTTCAGCAAGGAGATGTGTCTGGTTCTAGGCTTTCAGAACGGAAAACAAGAATGAATCAGAGCGAGAAAGAGCAAATTCAATTTGGACACTTTCAGGTTTATTGGATTGCGACACAGACTGAACTGAATGGAAGGACTAATAAGAACAATGAGGAAATGAGTTGACATCTACGCAATTGAGAAGGCTTCCTGATTAGTAAAACATTTGGACCGCATTTGAAATAGAGTGTTTTTTATAATGAGAAAACATATTTATCTTTGGAAAGTTGAATTTAAACAATAGGGAAATCTAGTACAGTTTGGCACTTTATGGGAACGAACATTCTAGATCGAACACAGTTTCTTGTCCGCTTAGAGAATGGCTCCAGATGAGTGAATCCCGGAGATTCTGGAGGAGTAGGTGTGCGAGACTGCGACCTTGTTTCGGTGACCTGAATGAGTTCATATCGTGCTCTTCGCTCTTTTTCTCAATTCTCAAACCTAAAATAACATTTCTGAACTCCTTGATACACATCATCGGAATCAGCGGTTCAATAGACGGGTACACTGCGAGACTGGCTGCCGTGAAGTTCGCGAGACGTCCGTTTTGGATCTCAATGATCGGAAGAGTCGTGGCGAGACCCACCGGAATGTACATCATGAAGAGTGGCAGAATTGTCTGAGCAAAGATGAATGTGTTATTTTGACATTTTCTAATGCTAAGAATCTCACCTGCAGGGACAATGTGATAAAGAGTTGTCTGTTCAGATCCATCGTCCTTGTACTCATGTGTCCACTGCTCTCCTTCATCTTCAGGTAGATCTTCGCAGCGCAATACAGAATCGTCATGAAGCAGATTCCCTGTAACCCTGAACTTAGAATCCATATCTCCAGAAGTCCCCTCACAATTGTAGCCACACAAGCCAGCAGCAGAGCAATATCAGTCATCTTCCAAATCTTCTGCCCATTCCTGCCGATCGACCAGTACATGACGGCTATAAACGAGACCCTCTCCGAGTCTTCGTCATAGACTTCACGCAGTTCGTGTCTGAAAACAACAAGTGCTCTCCTGTTCTGATTTGGAAAGATGTGTTACTTCATGTACAACTGCTTCTCTCTACTTCCAGCCATTCCCCAGTACACAAATTCGAACCATGCCACGAAGCACAAGAGACAAGGGACAAGGAGGATGAGAAGGGCGCGGAGCTCCCCGTGGGATAGCAGATGCGACCTGAAGGAAATTCCATGTTTTGAAGAGGGAAACATATTCGAATCTCACTTGCAAACAGCCAAATATCTGTAGAAGAATTGAGCAGCCAGGAGAGAGATCACAAGAGCAAACGAGCCACAGTACAGACCTAAAGCAACAATTTACAGGAAGAGATGATTTCGAGAAACTCACAAGTGAGATTGAATCCGATTGATTTGTAATACTTCAACGGACTGTCCATGAAGACAATGCAAACGGGACTTTTGATGTGAATGACAGGTTGGGTGAGCACTTCGATCCAGGAGTAGAAGAGGAAGAAGAAGGCAAAGACGAGCATCACGAACCGGTACACCCCGAACAACTTCTTGGCTTTGGTCAGGATAAGCCAGATGAGAATACAGTTGGAGAGTTGAGCGCCGAGGAATCCGGCATATTGGATGAGGTGCAAGTATGTCATGGCGGATGGCATATTCGAATGAACCGGCAGTTTTATACGGAATGAACCGACTGCTCTGACAGTTTGTACTCGGGAGAATTAGAGATGCATTCAGGAGGGAGTATAGTATAGTGAGCGGTGAATAATAACACAAACGGGCGTGATGTTTGAGTTAGTCATGGCTGGAATTACGGCGAGTATTCAGGCAGTGCAGGATTACGTAGCTGGGAGTTGAACAAGTCTCGAGAGGAGATAGTACTTGTTGGGGCATCAAAGACTGGAAAGTATGCTCAACAGGAAGGTCAGACAAAGTACCTTTTCGTGTTTGTGAAAGAAACTTCTGTAAATATGGGATCTAAATAGAATTCTGAAGTTTTAGAGGATCCCGGAATTAGCTGAGCATCGAAGAATGAAACGCTTCTTTTAAGATCAGCATCAGTAGGCAGTATCAAATTGACGTTGAAGCATTCCCTGTGATTATGTCTTGTCACTTTCTTTGAGAAATCGTTTCGTTGAACCTAGTGATTTGAACTTTGATGATCAAAATATGGCTGTGGAACTAGACTAAATGTTCTATTTACGTTCTACTTTTTCGTAATCAGCCCTAGATATCCTGAACTTGGATCTCTTGGGATCGGGACATCAAAGAATGGAAAGTATACTCTTCCGCCTGCACATCAAAGAACGTTTCGATGATCCAAAGGAACCGATTGAGCACACGGTATACGGTATACTTCTTCAAAGGAACCCTCAGCCCTGCCCTTGTTTCTGGATGGACCGCCCATTCGCAAGTCTCCAGAATCAGCTCTGAAACAGTTCCGATCCATTCATTCTGGTTGTCCACCATGAGTTCTCTCCTTTCGCTCACCGTTCTTCTCATCATTTTCCCATTCATCCAGTCTACTGGAATCGTCTGGTTCCGAATCTCTTCTTCTCACGGAACCTCTGCTCGCATCGAGGTCATCGACAAGTCGAATACTTCTGCCTACGGTATCTCATTCGACATCCAACTCCAACCAAATGTGCAAAAGGAACTGGTCCTCCCGATGCCCTCTTCCCCTCCCAACTCCCCAATTCCCATTCGACTACAGTATTCAGTTGCTGGATCCAATGAGTCCGATCGGAGATGCATCGGGACATCGTCTGCCTCTTCTCGCCAACTACCCATGGATCAACGGAACTGTTTCGCATCGGGATGTCACCATCTCGACCTCTGTCCGTTTCGAATGCCTCCCCCAGTTCTTCGGTCCCAAGTGCCAATTCTTCTGTCCACTGGGAAGCAATTGCGAAATAATCGACTGCAGAGAAGGAAAGTGCGAAGAAAGTGAGTTCGCTTTTTACAATTCTAAAAATAAGTCCATTTTTCAGAATCAGTTCAAGCTATCAAAAGTGAACATGTTCATCCAGGAGTTGTCTCAGTTCGCCCTCAAAATTCCATGATCATCTTCTACATTGTTTTCCTCCTTTTCGTCATGGTTTTTCTTCTGATCTCAATTTGCATAATCACGCGTTCTTCAGTCCCAAAAAGGGAAATCAGTGAGCCGGAAATTCTAGAAGATACCTATGTTCCTTTTTCGTTCCACCCACACTTTATTGTTTGACTTTTGATAACTTTAGTAATTTATGTCCATTCAATACGGAAGAATGGTCATTCAAATAAAAACCCGTAAAAAATAAATCTTGACTATTTGACAGGAAAAGCAGACAATGCATTATGGAAGCAAAAATGAAATAGAGAAAAGAAGAATTGAAAACTACTGGACAAGGATATACTTATTATCGCATGCGGACGTTCCACAATTTGATGTTCGCATCTTGACCAGCTGAAGCGATCGTGGTCTCGTTGAGCCACCGGACAGCATTGATTGACGACATCGCATGGGCTCCTGGAAAACGATGTTCGTGATCATATTGAACACATTTCACAAACCTTTGATGATAATCGGCTGTTCGGAAGGGTTCTTGATGTCCCAGATGATGAGATTTGTGTCCAGAGAGCCAGTGGCAATGCGGGTATTGTCTGGGGACCAGGCGACACTGATAACTTTGGCGGTGTGGAAGCACCATGAGTTGGAGAACAAGGGCTTGAAGTTTTCGAGAACCGAGTAGAGGACGACCTGCAAGTAGACATATGAGTTACTAACCAATTTCTGGATATTACCTTGCGAGTCTGGTCAGTAGCCACGAGAAACTCTCCATTATCGGAGAACGAGATAGACGTGATCGGTGCGGAATGAGAGATCTTCTCCACTTCTGAAAGTGTCTTTCCAACCAATTCGTACACGTGGACGTTCGAGTCCTGTCCTCCGACGGCCAAAAGTTTCTTGTCACTCGAAAGAGCTACACACGATGAGTTGTATCCTGTGGGAATTTCGGTTAGAGTTCCATCCGTGTAAATCGCCAAATGTTTGTCACAAGCAACGACGGCAACTTCTCCATCGGATGACACCGCCAATCCTTGAGGCTGCGACGGCAATTTACAGCTTACCACCTGCGAGGAATCTGCTCTCTGCGGAGTGAATCTGAGGTGATCGTCCCAGCTGACAGTGACTAGATCGTCCTTTTCTGTGACACACATGCCAGTGATCATTGATTTATGCAAATCAGGAAGAAGTTGTTTCGATTTTGCAGTAGCAACGTCCCACGATACTGAAAAATTACTTGAATCATTATTGCCTTCAAGAAACTCACTGATCCGTCCTTCCGCGTCACTGCTGAACAGAGTTTTGTTGTCATAAGACGTCGCCAGAGTAGTTATTCCTTTGTTGTGTCCGTAGCGAGTCTCTCTAATGCACCCGTTCTCCGGATCCAAGAAGTTCAAAAATCCGCTGGCTGATACAGAAACGAGAGATTTTCCTGTCCAAATCACTCCTAGTTGTTGGTCAGCAACTGTACTACCGATGAGAATCGAATTTTCAAGCCGTTTTGACGCCGAATCCCAGATTTTGACAGTTTTATCAGCGGAAGCAGACGCGATCTTTGAGCCGTCAGTGCTCCAAGCTATTCCGAAGACAGTCCCGACATGGGCCACGCTTCCCTTGATACTCTCGTCTTCCAGAACTCCAACTTTGGCTCCATCCAATCCATTGTACACGACAATTGTTCCGTCGCCACCAGCAGATGCAAATAGTGAACCGTCCGAGTTGTAGCGAGTTGAGTGGACAAACTTGGAGTGATTGTGTGAGGACTGAAACAGAAAAAATCGAAGTCATCAATAAATGTCACACCTACGTTCTGAAACTTGAAAGGAGGACCGGCGAATATAGCGACTGAGTTGTCGTCGGATCCGGAAATGACTCGGAACGGGCGTGTCGGTTTGAAATGCACTGAATTCAGCGCTCTCGTCTGTCCCGTAAGATTTCCTGCCGAAGTTCCCGTGTCGAGCAGGAATACTCGTGCCGAACAGTCTTTTCCTTCTCCCCCGACCACGGCGATTCTTTTGCTTTCCGGGCACCACGCGATGTCTCTCACGGGCCCTGTGAACACTGAAATCGCCTGCTTCAACATCCGATTCTCCGTGTTCCAAATGCGAATTTTGCCGTTAGCATCTCCGGAAGCACAGTATGAACCGCTGGGGCTCATTTTGGCGACGGTCGTTTGATGAGAGTGTTCCGTGTAAATCTCTGCGCTTTTCGGGTCATCAAACGGAACAGTGTAGACGGAAGTTCCGTTGCAGAACTGGATCTTGTCGCCAGAAGCGTTTGTTCCTGAAAATACATTCAATTTCTCGAATAAGGAGAGGAATATGTTACCGAGAACCACAGCGGATCCTCTGGTCGTCCGTGGCAATGATGGGAACACGACAGCGAGACAGAATTCTGCCATTTCTGGCATGATATCCGGCTCTGAAAAAAATTTTGTGTAAAACGGGCGCTAACGGGAAGAAAGTTTAGTGAAAACATGTCTTGAATTATAAAACCAACAGAATGCATTTGGCGCGCGCGCCTGAAAAGAAAACTCGAAATGCGCGGCGCCGCGCCGCGGGCTACCGTAATTTAAAGGGACGTTTGCGGCGGCATGCGGGTCCCGCCACGATTTGACGTGGCGACTGTTTCACTCACGGGCGGCCGCTCCATTACTCCTTCCTCCTTATTTTTCGTTTTTGTGTCGAAGTTTTTTGAAATTTCGGGCGTTTTTTGCTAAAAAGAAGTTTAAAAAAAAACAAATTTTTAGAAACTGCTGTGAATCTCATATTTCTTCTTAATTTAAAGTTCCAGCAAACATTACTCTAGGTTTTCTCAAACTTGAACGGTGAAATGCCAAGAGGAGGAGCCACTTCGTTGACTCCTGTGTACGCAGGTCTTCAAGCTGATCTGGATGCGTTTCTGCGTGCTTTTCTGAGACTAGAATCATGCAGGTTCATTTTGTCTTAGAAATTGATGAATAATTTTTGTTTTTTCAGGTTTGTTGATTACAAAAAGCTTTTCAAGCATATCGGAATGATCAAGTTGTTTAACGGTCGAAGCAACAGTGCAGAAATCATTGAGGTGAGTTTTCATTCTGCGTATAAGCTATCAGTCTTCTCAAGAATTTCAGTTCAACGAACATCTTCTTGTTTACTCTCAACAGTACATCCATGAGTACCACAGTTTCGGCGTGATGCGAACTCTGGAGGAGCGACTGTTCGGTCTGTACTCAATGTACACGTTTTTCTATCTCCAACAGATCAATCACGTCGTCAAAATCAAGATGGACGTTTATTCACTCCACTCGTTCAATGCACTGACAAATTTAGTTTGTCAAGAAGAAATACTCGACGCTATGCTCTGTTGTCAGAAACTGAAAAGAAACAAGGCCATCAGAGGTGTTGCATTTTCGTCCCCAGTGAGTTTACCTGTTTCGTTCGTCTGCTTTCTTTAATTTTCCGTTTACAGTACGATCCGACTTATTTCAAAAGATACCGAACTGAAGCCAATTTGAACGGTCTTCCACTTGTGGCGAACGTCAATAATCCGCTGGGAACTCTCAAAGACATGCTCAAGTCGCCGCTATTTGTCGGACTGGGCGTGGCCCACGAGGAGTACACACGACTGAAAATGACAACCGGACTTGATTTTGGAGCTTGTTTCGGCAATCCAGTGCAAGCTGCAGCTGATTCTCTGCGCAGAACCGCTTGGGAAACTGATATGCAGAGTATTAATCCGATTATTCCAAAGGAACCGACATCCAACAACCACCAGGTCAGCCGCTCGTCTATCAAGGATAGAGCGTATACTGCAAAGGTCAAACATGCCAGACACCGGATGCCGGATGCATACCGTATGTGAATTTTTGAGCAATTTAATTTGATTACCACTTTTCAGAAAGTTCTGAATCGTTCGACTACAAGGTCGAGGAAGTGGATTGCGAAAACGTTGCAAGCAAAAACAAATTTCAGAAGATTGATGATCTCGCTCCGAAGTTCAAAAAATCAGATCCGAACATTGACGGGCTTGATATGAAAGTCGAAGAGCCGGATGATGACAAAGACAATGACGAAAATCTTCAAATGTTGAAGACGTTGTATTCAGAACAGATAAAACCAAAAAGAAAGCGCGGTCGACCGAGAAAGGACATCATTCTGACTGATCGTTTTGATTGTGTTGCGAGCGAATGTATGGAGAGAAAGCAGAAGTCCGTTGCGCCGGTTCCTGTGAAACCGTCTGGTCGGAGAACCAATGTGAGTAATTCCAGACAAACGGGTTATTGACGTTTTCGGGTTTCGATATTTTCAGAATTCTGTCGCCTCGGAGCTCTTTTCTCTGGAAAATCCTCCTATCGTCGATCCTGTCATCAAGGAAGAATTCGACGATATCGACATAAAACAAGAAATAAAAGAAGAAGTCAACGATGAAGAAACCGAGGATGGAATTCCTGTTGAACTCAGTAATCCAGTTGACGATGTGAAGCTCGAAACAGAAATGAAGATGGAAATCGACGATGATTATGAAGAGGTGACATGCATCAATTCTCCCACAAGATTGTCTGAATCTCCTACTTTGCTTCTGAAGTCTAATATAAAAAGCACCGCAGGCACTCAGAAAAGTGTATCTTTCCAAGAGGTAAGTGATACTTCTAGAACTTGCAAACAAGTAGTTTCCAGAGAAACGGAGAACTCGTCGTCATGGTTCGAGATATCACGCCACTTCCAGTTTTCACAGACGACGACAAACCGAATTTTTTGGAAAATAAGAAGAAGAAGAAAACTAGTAACCTCATCAACGAATCAGAAAATCCGAACCCTGATGAACGTAAAAAACCTTCCAAATACTCTTGAATCTCTTGATTTTTACAGCGGAACTGACATTCATGGAGGCGATTAGCTGTGATATCTTCACACCATTACCCGAAGGAGTCCACATGGAAAACTTAATGGATTTCGGCTCGGACTTTGGCGAAGACTATGACGACACCGAGAATAATATGCCCTAAAAATTTCGTAATTAGTTTTTTCCTCTGGTTCTTAGTGCCATAGAATCTGTACCATTTTTTTTAATAGTTCTGTTTGGTCTGTTTCTTGTTCCATAGAATCTGTATTTTTGTAGAAATTCCATTTGAGCCTTCTCAGAAGTCGGAATTTTCGTTTTCCTAAATCAACATCAAACTCGACTTTATTATCGATGATTTCCATTAGAAAAATGAATGGATTCGCTTTTTTCAAACTATTTATTTTTAGTCTATGTTAGAAGCGAGAAGGAGTCTCGAAGTGGCGATGAAAAAAAGGCGGTGGTCTAAAGCCTTCAGAGAAAAGACAATATTCCGTCTGCTTCATTACATGCGAAAAAAAAGAAAAGTAAATTGAAGTTCTTGGTAAAGAAAGACAGATTTTGACATTACTTTCAGTTCCTAGAAGTCGATGCATTCGGTTGTTTCACATTCCAGATCCTTTGCTCATTCCGATTTCTTCTCTCCTTCACAGCATCCAGAACATAGTAGATTGGAGATAAAACAAATCTTCGATACGGTTTGTGGATAAAGATCATGACGAATGTGGAGATCAGTCCGTGAACTGATAAGGCAATGAATATCAGATTGTTGCGGGTTTGGTTGTAGTCCCAGAAGTGAATCGAGTAGAGGATAACGTGTACAGGAACCACGATGACCATGATGGGAACAGTTGTCTGAACTTGTGATTAGGGGGGCTTAATCATCTCGGATCACCTGCACGGCCAGAGCAAACACCAAGTTCCTTTGCATTTTCTGAGTCTGTTGGGATATTGAAGTAGTTGTTCTGGTGAGGAGGTTATAGGCGAGGTGGATAGTCAAAGCGACGATTTGGGAAGTGAAAATGAACAGAACAATCACGAGACACCAGAAGACAAGGCTGTGGTCCATGGTGAGAACGTACTGTTTCCGATTGAGAAATGTGATGTGCATGAGGCAATCGACGGACTGAAAGAGAAGATATTAGTGATAGCTAGAGGATGGAACTGACTCGATTGATTATGTCAACTGCCTTTTTCTGTTCTGGAATTGTGAGATACGGAGGGGAAAAGTAGAAGAGCACGAGGACATTGTTGACGACGAGGAACTTGAGTCTGTGTCTGCACCAGAAGTGGCTCTTGTTCTGGATGAAAAGCACGAATGATCGATTCTCGTAAATCAAGACAATTGCAGACGCAACCGCTGAAACTCTTTTTTTTTCGAGGGCACAATGTGTAGAGGGTCTGACCTGCCAGGAAAGTGACAAAAAGATAAATTCCAATGACCGGATAGAACTCGAATCCCAGTCCCCACCCAGACATGACCGGGAAAAGAACGAACGGAGTGAATACCAGACTGGTGTAGATGTCTTCCAGAGCACTCCAGAAGTGGAGATTCAAGATGAGCCACTTGACAGAATGCATTCGTCTCGGGGTCTTGAACAGAATACAGTATGCTCCGAGGAGATGGACAGGGATCTCGAGGCAAGTGAGAATGTGAAGTATGAAGGTGTAGCCTTCTGGAGAAGCCACGTAGCTGACTTCAGTAGGACATTGATTCATTTCTTCAGAAATGGAAACTGGCTATAAGCGTTGTGTTACTGGGAAAATCACTGGGTAAATGTGAAGTGACAAAGCGCAGGTGAGTTTGAAATTTCATTTTTTTTTCTTGCAGATGATATTCAGCTTGATTTTGCGGAAGTTCCATTGCATACTTCATTGCAACGGAGATTTTATCTTTGATGGAAATGGTTTCTGACAATGAAAAGAGCTTGCTTTCATCAATGTCAATACTACTATTCACATTCGAGTTGTATCTGGTAGAGCTGGTGGCACGAAGTTCTGCTCATCGAATCAAAACTTCCAAACTTTAGATAAAAACATAGTTGTACCTCTGTAATTCTGTATTTTTGAGGTCTTTTGGTCTGATTGTTTAGAGGTTGAAAGTTGAATGCATGGAGCAGCTGAAATGAGTCAACAACCTATAATCTCGTTGATCATTCGCAGCTTTCTCATTCACTGACCGATACATTATTGAGTCAATGACCACGTGCATCCCCGAGACTTCCTACTTCGCCACTCCCGAGTTTCTTTCCCTGGCTCTCCACTGTATGAGTGTCGTCGAGGTCCCGATCCTTTGTTCGGAGCATGGATCATCATCTCCTACACCCCAACCACCATGTCTTCTGTCAATTGGCCAATGCTCAACTTGCATTTCTGGAGTTCCTTCTTCGACATTTCCATTAGTTTCTTCACTATTCCGTTCGTTCTTTTCCCGGCGATTGCAGGATATCCACTTGGATTTCTGAGCAGGTTTGGATGGACAGTCGGAGCACAGTGTCACGCGATTGTGTTGCTGATAGCAGGTGAAAATGCTTATCAACATAAAATACTGAATCTTGATTTCAGTAGTGATTGTTTCCATTTTGACAGTATACGAAAACCGGTACTTTCTCCTGTCTCGAAACGATGGTCTCTGGAAGAGGATCCGGACTTTATACATTCTGATGTCTTATTTCCTGGCATTTTCCTTCATGTTCCCGTTTTCTATGCTGGTTCCTGAACAAGTTGAAGCAGTGAAAACAGTTTTTGAAGTGAAATCTTTCCCAGAATCTGTCAAACCCAAACCGTTTCAGAGCCTTCCGTGCCTTCCACAATACGTTTACGAAGGCCCCGTATTCGTCTACACTCTCAACTTCCTACCCATTTTCCTTACCGTCGTGTCTCTTCTCTTTGTCGCTGTCTTGGCAATCGTAATCTTCATAAGTCTAACAGTCAGAAGTTTACTGGAAATCACTCGAAAGAACTTGGCGTCCTCAAAAACATTAAGACTCCAGAAAAAGTTTCTGTTCGGACTGGTCATCCAGACAACCATTCCGATCCTCGTGGTGTTCACTCCTTGTCTTTACCTTATAGTATGCCTCCCTCAAGGATACTACAATCAAGCAGCCAACAACTTCTTCTTCATTACATTCTCTCTTCATGGAATCTTATCAACACGATCAATGCTTCTGATGCACCAACCCTATCGAATCGCCACTTTCTATATTCTCTTTCCTTGCTGTCTTCGGACTTCTGAAGACACTGTAAACACAACCATGGTGCCGGTGAGAAAATCAACAAGAGTCGAGTGTGCAGCTAATTGATTCTTGATTTGTTGCTGTCAACTATGATCAACCTATTCTTAGGAACTTTTTAAAATACACTGCTCAAAATAATGTTAGCCTCACTTTCCAAATTTAACCTCAATCGAAAACGTGGAATTTTCGAGTTTAGGTCTCTGAAGGAAAAATGTGTCTTATCCATCAACATAATGATTTGCCACAACTGGGAAGTCATAAAGTAAGTAGGTCACCAGATATCTCGAAAAATGCGAAAATCGGGTTTTCGCGATTCAAAAAAATGATAGCCTCATCCCTGAAAATGGCTCAAATTGGCCAATTTTAGGTCAGAGCAGAATGAAAACATGTCAGAAACTTCAAAAAACATGTCTCCTACTCCCCAGAATCATCATTAGCCACTTCAATATCCTAGAGCTCCGACCTTGAGCCATATTCCGAAGTTGACTCATTTTGGTCGACTACTGACCTAAAAACCAGAAAATTTCAAGGATGACTGCATGAAATTGTTGGATTGGAACACATTTATGATTCCCAGTCAAAAAGCCACCAAAAAAACTGTTTTTGGGTGAGATTTGGGGTTTGGTCCTGAAACTCGCAGTCATCACTCCCAGGATCCCGTACCGTACCGCGCCCAGAATCAAGATATCATCATTCTGATTTCAGACCCTGTTTGATGAACCTCTTCCACATTAGGACACCCAGGTCTGACTTTTTACCAAAGCACCTTCCGGGCTCCAGGAGCTCTGGAGGGCCGGACTCCTCTTTTTTTCAATTTCAGCACTGGTTTTGGCCTAAAATGGGTCCTCGGCCCTCCAGAGCTCCTGGAGCCCGGAAGGTGCTTTGGTAAAAAGTCAGACCTGGGTGTCCTAATGTGGAAGAGGTTCATCAAACAGGGTCTGAAATCAGAATGATGATATCTTGATTCTGGGCGCGGTACGGTACGGGATCCTGGGAGTGATGACTGCGAGTTTCAGGACCAAACCCCAAATCTCACCCAAAAACAGTTTTTTTGGTGGCTTTTTGACTGGGAATCATAAATGTGTTCCAATCCAACAATTTCATGCAGTCATCCTTGAAATTTTCTGGTTTTTAGGTCAGTAGTCGACCAAAATGAGTCAACTTCGGAATATGGCTCAAGGTCGGAGCTCTAGGATATTGAAGTGGCTAATGATGATTCTGGGGAGTAGGAGACATGTTTTTTGAAGTTTCTGACATGTTTTCATTCTGCTCTGACCTAAAATTGGCCAATTTGAGCCATTTTCAGGGATGAGGCTATCATTTTTTTGAATCGCGAAAACCCGATTTTCGCATTTTTCGAGATATCTGGTGACCTACTTACTTTATGACTTCCCAGTTGTGGCAAATCATTATGTTGATGGATAAGACACATTTTTCCTTCAGAGACCTAAACTCGAAAATTCCACGTTTTCGATTTAGGTTAAATTTGGAAAGTGAGGCTAACATTATTTTGAGCAGTGTAAAAGTTTGAAAATGTCTCAAACATTTTTCATCTCTGGTCGAGACTGACAATGAGTATCTACTCCCGTCAGCAAGTAAGAAAACAAACACCAGAACGAAAAGCAGCTGATACGAAAGAAGAAATTAATTAACACCTTTTCCTCATTTTCCTCTGGGAGACATAGTCACGGCCTTTCCATCGACAACTCCCAATGAACTCCTGTATTCCCGAGACTTCCTACTTCGCCACCCCAGAGTTCCTTTCCTTGGCTCTACATTGTATGAGTGCAATCGAGATCCCAATACAAATTCTGGCAGCATGGATCATCATCTCGCACACCCCAAAGACAATGTCGTCCGTCAAGTGGCCAATGCTCAATCTTCATTTCTGGAGCTCCTTCCTCGACATTTCCATCAGTTTCTTCACTATTCCACTTATAATTTTACCTGCCGTTGCCGGTTTTCCACTGGGAATATTCTCACGGTTCCCGTCAACTGTCGCTATTCAAACCCACGTCACTGTCACTTCTATTGGAGGTGAGTTTTGAAGAACATGAAACTTCAAAAAAACTTATTTTAGTGGTTCTGGTCTCCATTATAACTGTCTACGAGAACCGATACTTCCTCCTGTCCCAAAACAAAGGAGTCTGGAGGAGAATTCGAGTTTTCTATTTGACTGTCATTTATCTAATGGCCATTTCTTTCCTCTTGCCATTTTCCCTAATGATCCCCGACCAGAAAGATGCCGTGAAGGAAGTATTCGAAGTGAGTCAGATTTCATTCACTGATCACCAACCCTGTTTCTTCAGAGTCTCCCCTGCCTTCCTCACTGCGTTTTGGAAGGTCCCGTGTTCGTATACACTCTTAACCCGGTTCCCTGCTTCTTGACTGTGCTATTCCTATTGATGATCACCTGTTTGGCGGTCTTCATTTTCATATTTTTGACAGTCTGGAACTTGTTCAAAGCCAATAGGAAAAGCTACGTCTCCACAAGAACATTGAGCCTCCAAAAGAAGTTTCTGCTTGGATTGGTGATCCAGACAACTATCCCTGCGGTCGTGTTCAGCCCGATTCTGTACATTGGTGTATCTATTCCCGAAGGCTACTACAATCAGGCGCTGAACAACTCCGCCGTCATCGTCTGCTCTCTCCACGGACTCGTCTCCACCGTCGCCATGCTTTCTTTGCATCAGCCGTACCGTAATGCAACTTTGTCTTTTCTATGTTCACGTTGTGCAAGGAATCTGCCAAAAGATGCCGGGAACAATAGAACGGTTCCAATCGGGAAGACGATTGGGAAGTTGGATTGTGTAGTGTATTGAATTATCGAAACAAATAAATTTATTATTCAATTATTTATGGCTAAAACCTGTTAAAGAGTGTCAACGTGAGAAATCTGAAATTCAGCTTGAGTATTTGCAAGTCTGAAAACCGAGGAGAAGCGGAAACAGCTGAAATGAGAGAAGGAATCAATTACTTTCCACACCTTCACCACATTCTCCTCTGCGTCATTCACTAGTCACAGCTTTTCCATCGAAAACTCCCAATGAACTCCTGTATTCCCGATACTTCCTATTTCGCGACCCCAGAGTTCCTTTCCTTGGTTCTACATTGTATGAGTGTCATCGAGATCCCAATCCATTTGTTCGCAGCATGGATCATCATCTACTACACCCCGTCTTCCATGGCTTCTGTCAAGTGGCCACTACTCAATCTTCATTTCTGGAGTTCCTTCCTCGACATTTCCATCAGTTTCCTCACTATTCCCCTCATAATTTTCCCTGCCGTTGCCGGTTTTCCATTGGGAATTCTCGGAAGGTTCCCGTCAACTGTTAGTGCTCAAATCCACGTCATTGTTACTACTATTGGAGGTGAGTTGGAGCAAGATGAACGTTTCAGTCGAAGGAATTCTTTAGTTGTCACCGTTTCCATGATAACCGTCTACGAGAACCGATACTTTCTTCTTTCTCGAAATCAAGGATTCTGGAAAAGAGTTCGAATCATCTATCTGATTGTCATCTACCTGATGGCCTTTTCTTTTTTACTGCCATTTACCTTGACGATGCCAGATCAGAAAGAAGCTGTCAAAAAAGTCTTTGAAGTAGGCCAACTTCTACAGTTTCAGGTAATCAGTTCTTCCTTCCAGAACCTTCCATGTCTCCCTAATTACGTGTACGAAGGCCCTGTATTCGTCTACATGCTCGACCCATGGCCCTGTTTTTTCACTTTCCTCGTCCTACTGATTCTCATTCTGATAGCCATTGTCATATTCACAACTTTGACAGTCAGAAACTTGCTTGGAACCACTTTCGTTTCCACAAGAACATTGAGCCTCCAGAAGAAGTTTCTACTCGGATTGGTGATCCAGACAACTATCCCTCTGGTCGTGTTCAGTCCCATCCTGTATTTAGCCGTATCTGTCCCCCAAGGATACTACAATCAGGCGCTGAACAACTCTGTAATCATTGTCTTCTCTCTGCACGGACTTGTCTCCACCATTGCCATGCTCTCAATACATCAGCCATACCGTAATGCAACTTTATGCTTCCTATTCCCATGCGGTGCAAGGAATCTTTCGAAGGACACTTTGAATAACACAACGACTCCAATCCGAAAAATGACGGGGAAGTTGGATTGTGTAATTTATTGACTTGTTGAAACTAATAAACCTTCCAAAAAGCTCTTTTATCTTTCTGCAGATTGTAGTCTGATTGTAACCTGAATGACATTCTCTAAATGTCCCGGAGGCTGCCATTCAAAATGCAAGATGCTTATTATAAAGTTCAAAACAAACACGGAATCAAGATCGAGATCAAGCCTCTGACGAGGGATACTCTATAATTACACACCGAATCAACCATCCATTAGCCACTTCCTATGGACTTTGTACCGATCTTCTCTGCTCTCCTTTTTCTTTTTCTTCTTTCTCGTCCATTCGAAGAATGATAACTGATAACATTCAAAAGAACCAGTCGTTCATCGACTACCAATTCAAAGCGCTCAGCTTTCCTGTCTTCGTTGCCTTCCTCCCCTTACTCTACCTCATCCCAACTGTTTATGTCACCGCGAATATCGCCTGGTACTACTTCCGGAAAGTTCTCAATCAGCGTGACGAGACCGTCAACCCTCAAGTCTTCCTCATCATCATGCTCCACCAATTCTCCAGTTTCTGCTACATGCTTTCTGATTATGCAAACATCCGCCTTCCGGCCACCGGGCTCTTCACCTCATGGTGTGCTTCCAAGGACCCGAACCACTACCTCAAAGTGGTCTTCTGTCTGTCACTGTACTTCAACTACGTGACAATGCCCTTTCCGCTTCTGTTGGCTGTCATGAGGCTTCTTCCAATCTACTATCCGACTAGACACACCAGGGTATGCTTCTGATTGTTTTCTACTTTCCTAATCAGAAATTCAGATCAGCAAGAATGTGATCCGTTTCGTGATCCCGCTCATCTTCCTCTACCCTTTCTTCTTTTTCTTCTTCATGTATCCAGCTTTGGGAGTCTGTCGGCAGTACCCGGAACCTTATGATTTCGGAGCCATCTACATCCATTTTGATGGCTCTTGGCACAATGTAGGTCACGTTGCCGTATTCATTCAATCAAAGGACCTTCAGATAAAAAGCTATCCATTCCTCCTTGCCAATGCGACTCTCTGGTTCATTCTCGCTGTCATCGCCAACTTCTTGCTCTACTCCAAATTGAGAACTTTGAAGCCGAGGACAGTGAACGCCCGGTTGAAGAAAGCAGAGTTGTCCCTGACAGTGACTACTGTAGCCATGTTCTTCTCCTACATCACAAACACAGCGTTCTTGGTAGACAATGAATCCAAGTCTCCACAGAATGATGCAATTTCAGTTCCTCTTCGGCTTCTTCCCTCCCTTGTCGGCCTACTTCGTGGCGTTCCGTCCATTTGGAAACGACTGTGAGACCGTCATCGTGCCATGGGTCTTCTTCCTCGTTCATCCTGTCTTCCGGAACAAGAGCAAGAGTCTTCGGAACTTTGCGTTCGCTGTGAGAATCAGTGTGGTTCGATCAGTAGCTTCATAACATTTCCGCTTTTATAGTAATAAACAAGTACTTCTTTGCGTGACTTGACTGTTCTCGTTAATCAATCAAACACCTTCAAACCACCAAGTGAAAAAGGCCCCCGGCAGGTGAATTCGAATCCAATTGGTTATTCACAAAACACCTCATTATTGACCGGATGTCTTCCTGTGCCCCCGAGACTTCCTACCTAGCCACTCCAGAATTTCTGAAACTGACTCTTCACTGTATGAGTGCCATCGAGATCCCCCTTCATCTCTTCGGAGCCTACATTGTTTTCTTCCGCACTCCGTCTTCAATGTCTTCTGTCAAATGGCCAATGATCAACCTACACTTCTGGAGCTCCTTTCTTGATATTGCTATCAGTTTGTTAACTGTTCCCTACGTTATCTTCCCCGCAGTGGCCGGGTTTCCACTAGGTCTTCTGAAAGAAATCGGGGTCAGTACTGCTTTTCAAGTGCACCTAATAGTTACATTGATAGCTCGTGAGTTTGCTAATCATGCGTTATCAGTTGACAATCAGTTGGTTTCAGTAGTCGCCGTGGCTCTAGTCACCGTGTTTTCCAACCGTTACTACGTCATGCTCGGTTCTCAACTCTCAACTCTCCGGAAGTTCTTCAGAGTTCTCTTCCTGAGTGTTGCGTATGTAACTGTCTCCACATTCATGATTCCGTTCACTTTGATGATTCCCGAACAAACAGAAGCCGTCAGAACTGTGTTCGAGGTTTGTTCCTCTGAAACCAGTTTCACCTGCTCTCTGATGATTTCAGCGTTTTCCCTGCCTCCCTGATTACGTCTACGAGGCTCCCGTGTTCGTGTACACTCTCGACATCATCCCTGGATTCGTCACCGTCACTGTGCTCTTCTGCACCGGCTTCTCCACAGTTGCTCTCTTCATTTCGTTGACCCTATTCAACCTTTTCAAACAAACCCGTAATGTCACATTCTCCCAGAAAACCATATCACTCCAAAAGAAGTTTCTCTTCGGGCTGATCCTCCAAACCAGTATCCCCATCATCATGGGCATCATTCCTATCTGCTACATGGCTTTTGTTGTTCCGCAAGGGTACTACAATCAAGGTGAGCCATAAAAGTGATGCTAAATGATAATACATCTCTTCAGTACTCAACAACTTCGCCTTCATCGCCATTTCCTTCCACGGTCTCATCTCAACAACTGTCATGCTCTTGGCGTATCACCCGTATCGACAAGCAACGTTTGCTGTTTTGTTTCCCTGTTGGGACAAGAAACTGAACAGAAAGAATGCGATAGCTACCATAGTTTCGAGAAAGGCTTCACGATTCTGAATGAACTTCTGCTTTTGATTCACGATTTCAAAGATGATGTAAAGTCCCCGTTTGGATAGGTCCAGGAACTCTCCCAGATGACTTGTACACTTTCTGAATAAGCAGAAACTCTGTAAAGATTATTAGAATGAAAGTTCTAGAAATTTGTAAAAATCCCACTGCACATTTTCTTTTATTTTTGTAATCTGATTCACATATTTTGTAGCTTCTCAACCCAAGACCACTGCTAATGATGTTGACAAATGACATGTAGAAAGAGAACTCGGCGTCTATCATACACACCCGTGTCAGTTCCTCTTCCTATTCTCAACCCAAAAACGGAATGAGTTCCTGTGTACCAGATACTTCTTTTTTTGCAACTCCCGAATTCTACTCCCTTTTTCTCCACATTATGAGTGTCATCGAAACTCCGTTCAACTCGTTCGGTGCCTGGATCATCTTGTTCCATACTCCTCCGACAATGTCTTCTGTCAAATGGCCAATGCTACACTTTCATTTCTGGTGCTCTTTCATGGACATTTCGATCAGTTTCCTCACCATCCCATACATTCTCCTTCCGGAAGTAGCTGGATTCGGATTAGGATTGTTGTCAAAACTTGGAGTTAGCGATTTCTTTCAAATTCATTTTTATGTGACTGTAGTTGGCTGTAAGTCCTTCCGGTTTCTCCAGTTCATTTCGTTTTAACCAGATACTGGCATTTCTCTCATAACCGTCTATGCAAACCGATACTACGTCTTGGTTGGAAATCGATTATCACAACTGCAAAAAGCAATATGCTGCTCTTTCTATGTAATCATTTGGTTGATGGTTTCCACTTTCATGATACCATTCTCATTGATGATTCCAGAACAGACTGAAGCTGTGAGAACTGTTTTCAGAGTAAGCTCATGATGAGTAGAATCATTCGATGAACAATACCTTCCAGCGTCTTCCCTGTCTACCTTCTTACATCTACGAAGGCCCCGTTTTTGTTTACATGCTTGATGTTACTGCAGCCATGTACACTATCACAGTGCTGGTCTTTCTGCTGACTTTGTCCATCGTAACGCTCATCGTGTTGACTCTGATCAAACTTTTCCAACAAGCTCGCAGCTCCAAATTCTCCAAAAAGACGTTGTCCCTTCAGAGAAGGTTCCTATTTGCTTTGATCATGCATAGCAGTATCCCAATAATAGTTGGCCTGATACCAATCTGTTATCTCGGATTCACTGTCCCACTGAAATACTACAATCAAGGTGATAGACAAATGCGCATCACAAGTGCCCAAGTGACTTTCAGCTCTCAACAACTTTTCATTCATCATCTTTTCATTCCACGGGCTTCTTTCTACGATATCAATGCTTCTGATCTACCAGCCGTATCGGCATGCAACACGAAACATTATACTCTCTTGTCTTTGCAAAAACAAGGTTTTTGAGAGGAAAAAGAGCGGTTCAAATACCACTGGAGCTAGGATGAATCGATAATTTGTTGTACAACAAATGCCTGTTTTCTACTTTTTGTCTACCCCTGTTGAAATGCCCATGAAGCAAAAGCAGATATACTTGAAACGCTTAATGAAAGAACTTCTAATTGAATTCAGACTCAAGATCACTGCAACTGACGGTGAACAGGTGAAACGAGATGAAAATTCAGCGTCTATCATACACTCATACGTGCCATTTCCTGGTTTCACAAAAACTCAAACTCGATACAAAATGAGTTCTTGTGTACCGGACACGTCGTACTTTGCAACCCCCGAGTTCCTTTCCTTGGCTCTACATTGTATGAGTGTCATCGAGATCCCGATCAACTCGTTCGGTGCCTGGATGATAGTCTACCACACTCCTCCGACAATGTCTTCTGTCAAATGGCCAATGCTGCACTTTCATTTCTGGTGCTCCTTCCTCGACATTTCGGTCAGCCTGTTGGGCATGCCTTACATGCTTCTCCCGGAAATAGCTGGCTTCGGATTAGGGTTGCTGACGAAACTCGGAGTTAGCTCACGTTTTCAAGTTCATGCATACCTTACTGTGGTTGGATGTAAGAGTAACCAACAATTCTAACAACAAGAGTCAAGTTCAGTTCTCTGCGTATCACTTGTAGCCGTTTATGCGAACCGGTACTATGTCTTGGTCGGAGGTCATTGGTCACAGCTTTGGAAAACAATCTGGTGGATTTCATTTGTGTTTATGTGGCTGGTAGCCTCTACTTGCATGATTCCCTTTACTTTGATGGTCCCAGAACAGGCAGAAGCTGTGAAAACTATATTCAGTGTAAGCAAATCAAAAGCTTAATTAAACAGAGTACTTTCCAGCGCCTACCCTGTCTCCCAACTTACGTCTACGAAGGGCCTGTTTTCGTTTACTTGCTGGACGTGACTACAGCCATTTCAACCATAAGTGTTCTTGTCGCAATTGTGGTTCTCATAGTCGTAACGCTCATTGTGTTGACTCTTATCAAGCTTATCCAACAAGCTCTCAGTGGAACATTCTCCAAGAAGACGTTGTCTCTTCAGAAAAGATTTCTCCTTGGCCTGACCATCCATACAAGCATCCCATTTATTGTCGGGATTATACCAGTCTGTTATCTTGTAATCACTGTTCCACTGCAATATTATAACCAGGGTCATTAACCGCCAAGAACCAAATGCATTAAGCTTGATTTCAGCTTTCAACAACTTCTCATTCATCCTTTTTTCTTTCCACGGACCTCTTTCTACAATTGCAATGCTTCTTATCTACCAACCGTATCGGCATGCAACAAGGAACATAATACTTTCACTTTTCGGGAAAAACAAAGTCTTCATGAGAAGAAAGAGCGTTTCGAACAATACAGGAAACAGGAACATTTGAAATTCTTGCAATAAATGTTTTTATCAATAAGTAAGAATTATACACTGAAAAACATCGGATCCGAAAAAACAACCCGGAACATATCGAAAAGGAACGCCATCTCCATCACTTTCTCGTGATCTCTTTGAATCCTCTGAAACATTTATTTGCGAAATGGCCATCAACTTCAGCTGAACTCACCAGAACGTTATTCACCATCTCCATGATAACTGCTAACCGTGCCGCATAGTTCCTTGTCTTCTGTTCCTTTCTGTAGAACTCATGCAAGTTGTTCGAGATCTCCTCGAGGAACACATCCGCTGCTTTCTGTGTCTGCCCATTCAGCTTCCTTGCCGCATAGTTCCAAAGGATCTGACAGAGAGCAAAGCAAACTTCCGTTTCTGACAGTTCCCAGTCGACAATTGGCTTCACGACGTTCTCGAAATATTGGAACAAGTTGTCCCTCATCGATCTGAAACTTTGAGACAATCTCTTGGTTTTCTTTAATTTCCCTGACAAACCCTCGATATTCCTCGAATCGTTTACTGCTAATTTCCGATATGTCTACTGTGAAATCATCAAACTTTATTGTGATCTCATCCGAAAGAATCAGCAGTTTCTCGTCATAACACCTCCGTCCATAGACCTGAGGACCCAATGAGTTCCGCTCGAATCGCCGACAAACTGCCCAGATTATCTTGAAAAACGCCAACTGAAAGATGCAACTTAACACCCAACTCTGCTTTACATATTCTCACCCTCTCGTGACCGGGAAGTGCTCTGAACTCATCGGAATGCATCATCCACTCGGCCGTCCGTACCATGTGCTCTTCCCAAATACAGAAGTAGTCATCCGAAAGCATTGTCTTCAGAATCACAGGTTTCTTCGACTGGGAGAAACGAGCCCTCTTGAGTGCATAAGTCATCTTTTCAAGGGAATTCCACTGTCGGAACTCTTCAGAAGTTGGTAGATCAAACTGAAGTAAGAAGGTAACTTTTCCTCAGTGATCTTCAACTCACATGATTCAAAACATTCCTACTTCTTCTCAACATCGGGCCCACATCTATGAATCTGACTGGCTTATTTGTTGTCGGATGCCAGATGCAATACGCTATCCTTTCTCGGAATTGGTGCAGAGTTTCTGGTTTAGTTACTTGCTGCCATTTCGGTGTCTCTGAAATTCATTTCAAAATGTTATCTGAAAAAGAGAAGCGACCCACTTTCTAAGCTCATTCCCAACTGATGACACTTTTGAAGCCGACAAGATTTACAGAAGTTCTTTGAGAAATCACATTGATCCTCGTTTTTCTTGCATTCATAGTCAATATTCTTCACCAAAGATCTCCTAAACAAATTGTTGATTACCATTTCAAAATAGGTTCTCACCTAAAAAACGCAGCACACGCTCTGCAAGTAGTCACTCCAAAGTGCAGTCCATGGCCATCATTACCACATACCAGACAGCTGTATTTGAAATATTCAATGCTCATTGAGAGGTAGGAAATCGATAAGTGATGTTTGAAATGGAGGGGAGCAAGAGAGTCGAACTGTTATAGACGCAGCAGGTTTGTTTACTTTTCGGGAAGCCGACCAGGTGAGAGTGCGTCACCGGAGGAGGTCAGACCGAGTGACGTGTGGGTTCTGTTCATGGAAAACTTTATGAACTGGCAGTATGACTAATTGATAAGGTTTGTGAAATTGGAACATTGAGTGATATCAACCTTTGTTTTGTATTCATTTGGACAACGGACGCGTCGAACTTCTTCCTAATTCAAGTTGATTTGCAGGGTTTCTGGTCACTTCAAGTCCTCGCAGAGACCACTTCAACAAACAAAACTTCAAATAGAATGTTCATGATTCAATTAATCTTTGGTCCCTTTTCTCTTTATTCCACTCCCACATTCAATCCGGATAAACGTTTTTGACCGACCAGTTCTTCATAATCGCTCAACACTCATTTTCATGAGAACATTCTGTTTGGTAAACTATTTTTCTGTTCTGTTTGTTTGAATTCTGTTGTCATCATCCGCTTTCAGATTCCAGAATGTTCTCAAAGATCGTATTGTTCTGCTTCGTTCTGATCTGCATTTTGCAAGTTGCCAACGCTGACTTCTCATGTTTCTTCGGAAGTTTCATTTGTGAGAAGATCACTTGCAGAGTAGGTTCAGTTATGAATTCCATAGAGTTCTTTTGTTTATTCAGAGCTGTCAAGTCGCCGCATGTGTCTCCGGAGAATGCCTATGCACCATCTGCTCCTAACTTTTTTGTTATTGAAGATGAAAAATGAATCTTTTTGTTTTCAACTCCAACCCAAAAAACATCAAAACAGAGCTGTTTTATCACCTTATCAACTCTATTAAAATAGCGAAAACAAGCATGTCATAGAGCCAAGCATGGACGGCATCAAGAAACCTTTCAGACTCTTTCTCCTATTCCTTCTGATTTCCGCTACTGTTTTTTGTGACGAAGAGGATAATGGGAAGGATGATGAAATAGAATGTGTCAACTCTTGTGGCGATACTGTCGAAGAGTGGAAGACGTGTGCGAAGAACTGCTACGGAGACTTTTTGGGTGAGTGCGGTGAACGGACACCAAACATCTTTCGAATGTTCCAGATGACAGCGACAAAAAGTTTCTGGATTGCGAAACAGCATGCGTCGACCAATTCTTCAAACCGGACGTTCAGGAATGTGAACTCAAAGAGCTGGAGAAGTGTGCGGAGAACTGCGTCGAGGTCTATCGCGGAGAAATCCTATCAAAACAGTTGTAACTTTTATGATAAAGGACCCGTTTCTCACAATGATAAATGTTCACTGAATACTAAAAATGTTTGACTTCCTCAACTTCTCAACCTCCGTCATCACTTTGTGATAGTCGATGTATGTCTTCTGGAGCAACTTCAGTACTGACATCATCTTCAGTATTCTCACAGCATACTTCTCGATCTTGAGGTCATTGATATAATAGTTGTGCAGCTCTGTTGATATTACTTCTATACTCCGCTCACACTCGCGCAGCACCTTTCCAGTTTGTGTTTTGCCTGAAATTGGCTTGGCGGGTCTGAATTAATGAAGAAGCTCACTGGAAACACACCATCCCACGTGGCAGAGGATGAATGACAGTTCTCTTGGCGTCGGCTTCAGAGTCAACAACTTCTCAGCGACTGTGTCGAATATTGCGGACAGGAGGTACTCAATTGCCTGGTCAATGGCCTGTTTATCCCCATGATTCATCTCTTTCAGAATGTTTCGTAACGTTGAATTCAAGTTGACAGCTTCTGTGGACGAAGCAACAACTATCTGAAATATGGACTTGTACTCAAGTCTGGAAAGAAAATCATACCTTGTCCCTCCTCGTCTTCTCTCCAAAAATGTCAACACTCATCGATAACTTCTCAATCCGTGACCACACAATCCACGTTGTTTTCACCATCATCAACTTGTCAAAGTTCGAGAACCCTTGAAAGATCGGGGAGAACATGTACCACCGGGCACACTGTTTTATCTCTGACACTCTGTTTTGAATGAGTGTCCTCATGTCCATCGAATCGTTCATCTGCAGTACTATTTCAATTCCACAAAGAACCCAGTTCACTCACTTTCAACTCCTTTCCATGTGGTCCTCTCACAGAATTGAGAGCTTGTTCCATTTTCTCTAATCCGGTCAAGGATGTGTAACTCGCGTTTATCATGCTCATCTGTGAATAAAAGTTGTTTTCCGAACATGAACAAGTCTTACATCAGCGAATATCTCATTCAATTCATTCATCAAACCGAAAAAGTCATAGAGAGGACTGGACTCTCTTGATATTTTGAAGCGACTGACAGTGGATGAAAGTAGGTCTCGATTTGTCTGGAACTCTGAAAGATCCAGTTGTCTACTTTTTAAACTACAAAAACTTACTTTCTGGATCCATTCCAGCTTTCAAACACCTGTTGAATCGACAAGATTTACAGAAAAACCTCTCTTTCTTTCCAATTTCGCAACGACTCAACCCAGTTTTGCAAGTGTACTTTGCTTTTTGCAAACGAGCTCTTCTGGAAATGGAATGACTAGAACTTGGTACGAAGTGTTTGTTACCGGAAGAAGGCTGAGCAAGCTCTACAGGAGAGCACTCCAAAGTTGTAGCCGTTTGAGGGATAAGCACAGATTACACATGGAGGAACTTGTGAGGGAGATCCCTGGAATGTTGGTTAGTGGAATCAGAGAATAACAACTCACTGCTTCCGGACTTCGGCTGGAGCACATTGTTCAAAGATCAGAGAGAAATTGAACAAAAATCAATTGTTTCAATGACGACCTTCAAAGATCTGCACCAATGTAACCTTTTGTTTCCTTCGACGACTACATAGTTTCTTGCCTCCACGCACCTTGGTTATCTGATCCGCGCCTTTGCGGGACATTCAAACGCACGTTCGATGAAGGATAGATAAAAGTGCAAAATAGACACGGAAGCACGGATATTATATGCAAAAACAATGAAAGCCAGGAACCAATTGCCGAATGGCTCCGGTGACTGGACACAAGGAAAATCCGAAAAGAAAAGCTCGACAATGTACTCTTTTTTAACGAAAAGAACAGCCCTTCAACCAGAAAAATTTCCGGGAAAGTTGAAAATTGAAACTCTGTCAAGACTATTATGGAAAGGGGCGCAAAAATCAACTGCAAGTTTGGATCATTTAAGGAACGAGGTGAAAGTTTTTCTTCGAAGGCTTGAACATCTGTGTTTTTCACGTGACTTCAAAGTAACCCTTTTGCCACATGAACTCTGCTCTTCGAGAACTTTTTTCAGACTGCAACAACTTCCGCAAGCGAAACGAAAAGCAGTTCTTCAATCAACAAATTGGTTAGTTTCTCTGCTGATATCTTCTCCATCTAGAAACTTTTTGCAGACGGCAGTCATTCGAAGTCTCTCCGCAAAATGGCATCAGTAAGAGAAAGTGAAAAGGAAACTCCAAGTGCGTTGACAATCTCATCTCCACTTCTAACAGTTTTCTTTTCAGAGCCCAGTCCGCGGAGTTCCCAGGAGCGTGTGAAACGCTCGTCTCCGTCGCCGTCCGGAACGACTACAACTGTGACTGTCTCGCAAGCGGATCCAGCTCGCGACGAGAGAGAAGGCTTCGGAAACGGCATCGAGTTTGTGCTGACGTGTCTCGGACTGGCTGTCGGACTGGGAAACATCTGGAGATTCCCGACGAGAGCCTACGAAAACGGAGGATCCGCCTTCCTGATCCCCTACATGACCTGCGGATTCCTCTTCGGTCTTCCAGCAGTTTACTTCGAGTTCATGCTGGGACAATATCAAGGGAAATCCCCGCCAGTGACGTTCCGCAGAGTCATGCCGATCCTCGAAGGAGTTGGATGGATGGGAGTCATCGTGGCTGCTCTCGTCGCCGTCTACTACATTGTGCTGATCTCCTGGATCAGCATATACCTGGTCAACATCTTTCGTGGACACTTCACAATCTGGAACAAATGTGACAACGAGTGGAATGTCCGTGAGACTTGCATCGACATGCTGCAACAGAAGGTGTGCCGTGTGTCGAACCCTCCCGGATGGAACGCCACGAAGCTTCCCGAAAAGATGTTCTACATCAACGGAACGTGTCAAGACGCCGCTCTCTACAAGAATGTGTCGCTGGTCAGTGCCACCGAGCAGTACTTCATGAGAAACATCATAAATCCATCGACGAGTCTCTACGACTTTGACTCGATCAACTGGCCGGTTCTGGGAGCAATGACGGTCTGTTGGATTCTGACCGGATTAGGAATCGTCAAGGGAACTAAGATCATGGGAAAGATCTCATATGTGTCAGTGCTGCTTCCCTATTTCATCATCGTCGTTTTATTCATTCGCGGAGTGACCCTGGAAGGAGCCTCCGAAGGTCTCTACTACTACTTCGGAAAGCCGGACTACTCGAAAGTTCTGAAGATCAAGACTTGGACCGAGGCACTCAAACAGCTCTGCTTCTCGCTTTCCGTTGGTCACGGAGGTCTGATGACTCTGTCTTCGTACAGCAAGAAACACAACAATGTCTTCAAAGACGCGCTCATCGTCATCATCGGAGACACAGTCATGTCGCTCATCGGCGGAGCTGCTGTCTTCTCGACCCTGGGATTCCTGGCAGTGCAGCGCGGCGTCTCTGTCCCAGAAGTCGTCAAGAGCGGGCTGTCTCTCGCATTCGTCGTCTACCCGGAGGCCATGACCCAGATGCCGCTGCCGTGGCTCTGGAGCTTCCTCTTCTTCTTCATGCTCTTCCTTCTCGGAGCCAGTTCCGAGATTGCACTGGTCGAAGTGTTCTGTTCCTGTCTCTACGATCAGAGCAAGAAGTTGGCAAACAAGAAATGGCTCGTCGTCTCGCTTTGGTGTCTATTCCTCTACTTGATTGGAATTGTCTTTTCCACCAGAGTGAGTTTCAATTGATCTCCTTCAAAAAAGAATCCCCTCTTTCAGGCTGGTTTCTACTGGTTCGAGCTGTTCGATGAATACGCCGCCGGCTTCTCCTCGGTGTGCACCATGTTCTGCGAACTGGTCGTCATAATGTTCATATACGGATGGCGCAACTTCAGATCCGACATCACAGAAGTCGTCGGGGAGCCCAGAAACGGATGCACCAAATCGATCGGTCCCCATTCACCGTACTTCACTATCAACTGGATGTTCATCTCCCCGATCATCGCTGTGGTCAGTTTGAATCCACCTTCTTTCAGCTCAATATTCTAATAATTCAGCTTCTCGTCGGACTCTCTTTCATTCGCCAGTACCCTTACGAGGGCAAACCAGACGTCTACCCGATGCTTTTCGACGTCCTCGGATGGTTCGTCTCGTTCCTGCCCGTCTTTGCTGTTCCTATTTTCGTGGTTATCAATTATTACCGCTTCAGCAGTCGTGGCTATGTGAGTATTCTCTATTTGTTTCCACCTCAACGTGGTCTTTCAGAGCATTCGTTCCCTCTTTATGCTCCAGAAGCAGCACGTATCCTACCCGAGAATCTCGGAGAAGTTCAGTGAGGATCGCAAGATGCTCCAGGAGCAACTGCCCGACAAGGAGCCATGGGACGAGGAGCCGGAGGAGGAATCTCGTTCGGAAGCCGCCGGGGACCCGCCAATTGCTACTGTGAGACTTGCCATGGAGCCCTCTACTATTTTCCCTCCATTTTCAGATTGACGTCACCTCGTCATCTCATCAAATTTACTAACTTGAACTTGGACTTGAATGAATAAAGAATTGAAAGTATTCAGTTGACACGTAAATAATGTTGCCAGTAGGCGATATTGAACAAAACGAAAAGAAATGGGAACATGAACATGCTCGCGGAGTCGATCTTCTGGGCCAGCAGCTCGCAGCGTTGTTTTCTGAAAAGCAAGAAGTTTTGAAAGTTTAGAAATAACCTGTTACCTTGATAATGCGGGAGTTATCTCTGGCTCATTGAGTATCCGATTCATCACTTCACTGACGGGTTCGCAAGAACAACTGGAATGTTGAAAGTTGAAATGGGTCAGGAAGGTTGCAAATACTGGACTTACGATGGCTGGAACGTCATGAAGAAGCCATTGAGTCCGAATCCAGGTGGTATGTATCCGTAGTCGTTGTCTCTCAGCCGTAACAATGCACTTCCCTCGTCGACTTCCTTTCTTTTCACACACCTTTGCACTGTTTGTACTACTGGTGGACTGCTCGGAGCAACTTGTGACGGAGCAGCTCTCTGGGAAGAAGTGTCCTCTCTCAGAAGGTATCCAACCCAAGCAAGTTCGAGAAGGGAACAGAAGACAAAGGTGACACAGGAGAGCATCCAGACGTCGATGGCTTTGACATAAGAAACTCTCGGAAGGTTTCTGATGATGTTTCCGAACTGGAACGTCATGGCCAGAAGACTGTTCACACCCAACATTGTTCGCGCGTTGATGGCTTTGGAGCCAAGAGCGAATGAGATCCAAGCTGAATTAAATAATACTGGAAAAGGTTTCGAGAAAGAGCTCACAAATGCAAATGGTGAGATAAGTTGGCAGATAAGCTTGAAGAATGTACCATCCGGCTCTTCGTTTGAATTCAAAACTCATTGTGAGCTCATGCCAGTAACCAGCTGGGTATTCCTGAAGACAAACATAAGAACAGAGTTAGAAGACAAACTCACTTCAGTGGTCCTTATTTTGACAATATCCACTAGCTCATAATCCGCTAACTCCATATTCCCACCCATTTTCTGGACTCCCATTGTGGTCCAATCCATTTTGACTTCGTCTGTGTTGTATCTGAAGGCAGTTTGTTAACTGGCAAAGAGACACTCTGGCTCACGTGAAACTGTTGAAAGTGAGTGAGCAAGTGACACTGTCAAACGGGAACTTTGTCAGGTCCATCATGCAAGGACCTTGCAGTTTGAGCCGGTAGTTGGTCCACACTGCAAAGATGTCACTCTTCTCTTATTCCGCAGCCATAAGTTATCCCCCCATAACCCTCTGTTTCATATTTCAAAATTCGCAACAACTGTGCCATTCTTCAAGCGCTCGTCCCTCTCGTTCCCAGATGATGTCAGCGACGGCGCTGCGACGAAAGCGATTCCCTCGGGAAAACGGGACGAAGGGCACAAAACACTGAGAATGTGCACAATCTTTTAACGAGATTCACTGCCGCTTCTTTTCTTTTTTCTTGCCTTGGAAAGAAGGAAAAATTGAGAAATTGAGAAAGGATTGGGCATCCGGAAGGAAACGGAGAGAAGCGGATTTAGTATTCATTTTAGTATCTGGCAGAGGGAGGCATGGGAAGAACGGACCTGTCCCATTCGAGTAGATCATCAGAAATATGTTCGGAAACGGGCTCTTGTGTATATCCGCCGTCTTCGAATTTACGAAACACGTGTTCGGGGTCCATAACTTTTTGAGGAACACAGAATTGAGAGACAGATTGTACTTGCAGGGGTTCAGGAACTCGTAGTTCAACGCAGGATCAAGCCATGTTTCATAAATGTAGATATCGACCTGGAAACGGAGTTATGAAGGCGTCTAGTTAGTTCCGGAACCTGGAAGTCAGAAGTGATATCCGATATCGTCGTGATTCCCTGCACCCAGACCTCCATGGAAACGGAGACTTGACCTCCGGGGATCTTGTTTCGGTTGTAGTTGTTCATGATGGTGCCCAGAAGAAACGAGTCGTTGGCGCACTTTTCAGATGAGTCGTCCTCCTGAAATTGGCCGAATTAGAGAGAAGTGGCTCAACTAGAAAATGGAGAGGTCTTGCAGAAACTGCGAGCTGTTTCAAAACTGCAGTTCAGAAAAATCAGACCTGCTGTTCCTGTTTCCTCGAATCAATAATCGGTCGAATCGATCCATTTCCATCCTCCTCCCAGTCATAACTTCTAATCAAACGCCGAAGACTTGGAGAGTTCCGACGATATATTGCTTTTCTGAAATAAACTTCTAGTGGTATTCCGATGTTCCGTATTACCTGGTGTCAATTGAAGCTATGCAGATTATTAGTGAGAATACTTGAAACAAGTGCATCGAGACATTCAGACGACTTGTCTGCTTACCCTATGACACTGCTCAACTCCCCTTCCTCTTCTTCTTTTTCAAAAAAGCACCGCCTTCTTTTCTTTATGGATAACTCTTCTTTCCTCTCTCTCTCTCAATCTCTCCCGTTTCGACGAGTACAGAATATCAAAAAACAACAAAGACGTCTTCTGACATCAATGTCTCATGGTTGGCGACACAAATTCAGAGAAAAGAAAATGCAAGAAGGAAACTCATTAGTCTCGTGTTCATTCTTCCTTGTCACCTCGACACCTACTCGTTTTTCCGTTACCATGCCACATGGCAGACTGCGTGCCCGACGCGAGGTACCTCGCTTCTCCCGACTTCATCGCCACCACTCTCCACTACTTCACACTCGTCGAGATCCCAGTTCTCACCTTCGGAGCCTACTGTATCCTGTTCAAAACACCACCTCAAATGAACTCGGTTAAATTCCTCATGCTCAACTTGCACTTCTGGAGTGCCCTTTCCGATCTAGTGATCAGTTGCTTCGGTATCCCGTACATCTTGTTACCGGCCCCAGCTGGTTACGGATTGGGAATCATCAATGCTCCAGCCGTTCTGATCTACTGTCTTGTTACTTTGCTCGGAGGTAGATCTGTGTGCATCTAGCTATGAAATGACAAAACGAAACAACTTCCAATTTCCAGCTCTCACCGCAGCTGTAATGGCCATTTACGAGAACCGCTACTACTCCCTTTTCGGCAAATACACATTTTGGAAACACATCCGCAAGTTCTACCTCTTCCTAGTGTTTTCCCTCGTTCCTGTCTTCTTCCTCCCTCCCTATTTCAACATTCCCGAACAAGAATATGCTCGATCCGTGATTCACCAGATGCTTCCATGCCTCCCTCCGTTCACTTACCATGATCACCCACTTTTTGTGATTGCCCTATCATACGATCTTCCGATTTACTGTGTTGCATCAATGATGGTCATATTAGCTGTGTCCATTTCTGTGTTTTGCGTCTTGACTATTCATCACATGTGGGGGAAAGCATTGCTGACCAAGTTGTCAATGAGGACTCTACGAATGCAGAAGTCATTTGCACTGGCACTGACCGTTCAGGTAACAGTCTCAAACTCAAATTCATTCAAATCCTCACTTTCCAGTCCGTCTTCATGCTCTCCGTTGTCTTGACTCCCGTCCTGATTATCCTCTGGATAATTGTCAAATGGCATCATGACCAGGCCCTCAACAACTTTGTGTTCATCACCTTTTCACTTCACGGAGTCGGCTCCACAATCGTTATGATATTCGTTCACAAACCATACCGAGATTTTACATTTTGTTGTATTCCGGCTTGTCAGAAGAATGAGAGAGATGCCAAGCAAAACAATCTGAAGGGTATTCCACCCAGTGTCATTCTGTGAATAAAAACTTGAAACCTCGTGAAAAGGAACGTTCTTTCCAACTCCAGGCCGAGTGAACTATTCGGTCAGTGCCACAAACAATTGAATATTCACAGGACGACATGCCCTCCCTAGTTGGGCCCCATGACGTTCTGTCCGGAATCATCTACGCTTTCCAGAATATTCGTTCTCATTAGCGGTATTGCGTGTTTTCTGAAATACGAGATGAATCGTTATTTTCTAATTGACTCAATAACACGAATAAGCTCGACGTCTTCTGAAGAACCTCTTCTGAATTCGGACAGCTTCTATATTTCCAATGCTGATCACAAGACCTCTTTGTTTCTCTAGCTATCAACGTTTCAAATAGTTTCTGTCTTATCCGTTCGACCTCATCAATTGTGACGATGTTAAACTTTCTTTTGAATATTTCCACGGATATCTAATTCTGTTTTTGTTTTCAATGCATATTCTGAATTTCGGATGCCTTTCGGGCTGCCAGAACTCGTTCCATTCTTTTGGTTCCATTCTGGAATGTTTTCACTGGGCGTGTGTTGTGGTCAGAGGGAATGGCAAAGGTCCTCCTTTATGACTTTTCGACGGCAGCGGCACATTGTCTATTTCTTCTGAATAGGTTCACTCACTTTCTTTTTTTGTCGAAAGGCAGTCTAGTAACTGATCAAGGTGCCAGTTCTTCGAAAACTCAATAAAGATCCCCGATCAAAACAACTTCCCCTTTTCCAACTTTTTCAATGTCGTTCTCTGCTCCATTCCAGAGTCAATTAACTTGATACTCATCTTTCTGTTTACTTGCCAAAGTAACCAAATCAGTTCATTGCAAAAACTCTTGACACACAAACACTTTCTGCCCTATTTTCCTCCGATTTGCCCTTTTCTTCCAGATATCCATTCCGCATAAAACAGAGCGTCTCCGCGAGTTTTCCCACAAGAAATGCCCACCCGGAACCGGAACAACAATCTCTTCCAGGCTCTCTTCCTCTTGAGTCATAGACTCTCCGTTTTCTGATCGAATCCGTTGAACCGTTTGGTTTCTGACCCTGATCAGAGTTCCGAAACAAAAAGATCTTTCACTTCTGAAACTATAAAGGAGTCTGTGCTTCTGGTCACAGACCCAACTATGGACTCACTGATACTGGTTGTCTGCTTGGTGGGAATTGTTTGTGCAATGCTCACTATATTCCTGAATCTCAATTTGGTGTTCCGGATTGTTCTGTGAGTTCCGTCCACCCATTATTCTCCCTGAAGCTCGAGTTACAGAACAAAGTCAAAACGGATCGAAGAAATGATTCTGTTCTACTACCGCTTCGTGCTGGACATCTTCTTCGGCTTCTGTCGTGAGTTTTCCTCCTCTTCTCCCAATCCCTCCTTTCCAGTCCTCCTCTACATCCTCTACGTTCTACTGTCACTCGAGTCCCCCGACTTCATGTCCAACTACCGTCCCCTCATTGTCTTCCTGGCTCTTCCCTGGTCAAATCTCGCTGCTTGTCGCTCTATAATCGCAGTTTCCATCGCTCTAGACAGAGTTCTTGCCACCTACTTCCCGATGAAATACCGATCGAAAAGGAAACGTTTCCCGAACTTCATGGTCCTATTAGTTGGGCTATTGTTCGGATTCTCAGAGAACCTCGTTCTCTTCACACTTTGCGAGTATGATATGGAGATTCCGAGCAGTTGCCAAGTGTTCGGATGTGCTATGAACAAGTGCTTCTACAACTTTTGGACTTTACACAAAGCGGTGAGCATAACGAAAACTTCTCAAGTAATCAGGAAAGTTCAGATTATCTTCTCTGCAATCCTTGGGTTATCAATTCTCTTATCAGTAAAACTGTTTCTCTGGAACAAATTCAAGAGTTCAGCGAAAAGTGCTAGACTTTCAAGAGTAGTGATGAGTTGAAGGATACCGAAAAGTGTGAGTTTCAGGCAAATCGGTTGGCTCTCTTGGACACTGTAACTGTCCTTTTCTTTGACTTTCTCCCATCATTCTGCGGAAATTTGTGGCCCACAGCCAAGATGTTTTCATTCGATGTGAGTAGCCAGTGAAAAACAAAATTCTCACTTGTTTTCAGTACGTCGGTCCGTATAATGCAGTCGGGAAAGTGATCGGATGTGCAATTGAATCGGCTGTTGTAACTACAGTACTCCTGCCCAGACACTCTTCAATTGGTGCGGAGAGGTCATTGAGTCAGAGGAAAACCGGAGTCAAGAAGACGAGTTCAATGGTTTCATTTGCACGGCCAGACAGTGCACAGACGAATAGAACGGCGTAATTTCCAAGTTTTGTCTAACATGAACTTATCAGTTGAAATGTATTCGAATTGTTTTATGAAATTGAAAAAGACAATCATAAAATGATGGAAGCTGTGCGTATTTTTCGAGGTTTCCTTTTCCTATAAAACGGAAGTAAAGACAATGTGAATTCCCTGTACGGGTTATGAACGAGAAGCATGACGATAGTCGATCCGATTCCGTGAAGGGACAGAATTATGAAGATGATGTTGTTGAAGGCCTGGTTATGGTACCAAAGTGCAATCGTGGCGAGACCCATGCAGACTGGGACGAAAATGACATTGATAATGAATAATGACTGAAATGTTCAACTGAATCGGGGCGGGAGGGTGTTGAAACTAACTTGGAATAGCAATGCCAACGCGAATTTCAGTTGAAGATTTTGAGTTTTGTGTGATTTGGAAGGTGCTGTTTTCACTAATATTCTCCATATCGTTAAGGCGAAAAAAGTAACTGCAACAAGGAAAAGCGAGATTCCCGAGATGAGGATGCACAGGAACGGGATCTTATAATCGAGGGTGAGGACGTACATCGGACGGTCGTCAAAGGTGTAAGGGCTCAGACACGGCAGGACTTCTTGGATCTGTTGCCTCGCGAAGTCCTGGTTAGGTTCGTTGAAATAAGGAGGAAGGAACATGAAAGGAACCAGAGAGTACAGCACGGTTAGGCACGGTCTCCGGTACCGGCTCCATCGGGTCGTCCAGCCGTACAGACAGTAGAACCGGTTCTCGTATATCGCGATGATGGACGCACCGAGAGCTGAAATCAAAAATAGTTATTCCGCAAAACATTGCAAAACTTGCTTGCATGTAAAGTGACCAAGACATAGAACAAGAAACCTGGAGCATAAACTGCTCCGAGACCCCATCCGGCCATTCCTGGTAACAAGATGTATGGAATGCCGAGAAAGCACATAGTGAAGTCAGACATTGCCGTCCAGAAATGAAGATTTAGAAGATGCCATTTGACAGGTTTCATCTGGTCGGGAGTTTTGAACAGGATACAGTAACCTCCGAAAGTGATAACAGGGAGCTCCATACAGGCAAGGATATGTAGAGTGGTGGCCATGAAATCGGGAGTTGCCAAGTAGCTGGTGGCTGGTTGACACATGCTGACACTGTGATGTGTTATTTTCAAGAAGGAAACGGAGGAATGGGGCTTATTAGCATCGGAACGCTGGTGATAACATCAAATCTCAGTGAACCAGATCATGAGCATCAAAAGAGGGATGAATCACATCATCGTTGAAGATAAATGCAGTTTTCTTCGGTCTTCTGTTTTGCTTGGGATGTAAAATACAGAGTACGTAAACTCTCTGTATGGTTTGTGAACGAACAGCATGACAAGGGTGGATCCGACTCCGTGAAAAGATAACGTGATAAAAATGATGTTGTTGAGGACCTGACTGTGATACCAGAAGATTATCGTGCCAAGACCCAAACACACAGGAACGCAAATGACACCGAAGAGGAATAGGGACTGGAAACAGAAATTGGATGACTTGAAGACATTTGAACTGACCTGGAGCAACATTGCAAACGCAAATTTCAACTGAAGATTTTGAGTCTTTTGAGATCTTGAAACTGTGTTTGAAAGAGTTTTCCAGATTGTCAACAGGAAAAATAGCATTGCGAATCCGAAAAGAGTCAATCCCGAGATGAGAATGCAAAGAAACGGGATCTTGTAATCGAGGGAGAGCACGTACATTGGATAGTTATCGTAGGTGTATGGACTCAGACATGGAAGCGTTTCTCTGACTACCAGTCTAGCGAAAGGTTGGTCAGGTTCGAAGAAGTAAGGAGGGAGGAACATGAACGGAACGAGCAGGTACAACCCCATCATGGTCGGCTTCCGGAAACGACTCCACACTGTTTTCCAGCCGTGGATACAGTAGAAACGGTTTTCGTAAATTGCAACTACAGAAGCGGCCAGAACTGAAGAATAATACTTTTAACTCTGAAAGTTTGATGTTGATACGCACCTGCATGTAGAGTAACACACAAATAGAACAAAAGCCCCGGAGCGTAAAGAGCTCCGAGACCCCATCCAGCCATAGTGGGCAACAGAATGTAAGGGATTCCGAGGAAGCAGAGGACAACATCCGAAACGGCGGTCCAGAGATGTAAGTTGAGAAGGTGCCATTTGACAGGTTTCATTTGGCTAGGGGTCTTGAACAAGATGCAATAACCACCAAAACTAATTACTGGAAGCTCAATGGATGCCAGAATATGGAGAGTTGTAGCCATGAAATCTGGTGTGGCCAGGTAGCTGGTCTCGGCTTGATACATTGCTTACTGATACTTGGGGTTCGGGAGCTGTGAGCTTCAAAAAATGAACAGGAGCAAACTTGCTTATGAAAAACTTGTTTGCGGTTGCTCTGATTAGTTTTGATAACACTGAGGGATCACACAGTCCAATAGTTCAAGGGGAACCGGATAAAAATATACTTCCTCACACTTTTTTTCCGGATTTCAAAAGCAAAACAAAGTCGGAATGGCAAAACTTTATGCACTTTTTAAAAGAACTAAAGAACGATAGAGACCGAAGAAAGCTTTTTGAGATGATTGCTTTCTTTAGAAGCCACTCCAAATAAGGAAAGGGTAAAGTCCCGATAAGGCTTATGGACAAAAATCATGGATGTTGCCGAGACGATTCCGTGGAGTGACATGACGATAAAAATGAAATTGTTGAGTATCTGATTGTAGTACCAGAAGAGGACGACAAAGTGTCCTATGATAATTGGGGCGACAATGACGATGAACAGAAACAGAGACTGAAACACAGAAAAACTTTTAGCGAGAAAACGGATCCATTCAATACCTGAAGGGAAAGGGCAATTGCAAACTTTTTCTGTAACTGGAGCGTTCTCAGAGATTTTGCGTTGTTGGCATCGGTAAGTATTTTTCGAAGAATCATCAAAAGAAATAATCCAATGAGTGGGCCGAATATGGCTGACCAGAGGCAGATACACGAAAACGGAACAATTGGGTCCAAGGATAAGACGTACATGGGGTGATCATCGTAGGTGTACGGTTGAAGACATGGTAGCATCTCGAGAACTTTCTGTCTTGCCAACTCTTGGTCAGGAACGTTGAAATACGGAGGGAGGAAAATGAAGGGAATGAAGGAGCAGAGGAGTGTCATGGTAGGCTTACGGTAGATCTTCCATTTGGTTTTGAAACCATACAAGCAATAGTAACGGTTCTCGTAGATAGCAATCACAGAACCAGCAATAGCTGAAGATTCAGAAGTTATTTGACAAAACACAGCCAGGTGTTACCTGCGTGCAAAGTGACCAAGACGTAGAATAACAACCCAGGAGCATACACTGCTCCGAGTCCCCATCCGGCTAGAGCAGGGAACAGAATGTACGGGATCCCTAGGAAACTCATTACAAAATCAGAGAGCATAGTCCAGAAATGGAGATTGAACATGAGCCACTTGACAGGACTCATCTGAGCAGGAGTCCGGAACAGAATACAGTACGCTCCAAAGATCATGATGGGCAGTTCGACACAAGAAAACGAGTGGAGAGTGACTGCCATAAAATCAGGAGAGGCGAGATAACTTGAGCTCGGCGAGCACATTGTCATCAGGAGAGCGGTGTGTTATGTTCCCACAGAGTATTGATGAAGCTTGTTAGAGAGGAGAGACTGGTCTGTTGATATACTCTGAATCAGTGATGTATCGAAACGCGAAAAGACTAGTAGATCTTCTCTTGAATTACAGTGGTGGAGAAGTTGTGTACTCGCCTGACTAATTAGTTAACTTGTGACAGATTATGCATTTTGTGTTAGGTGTGTTTATTTCACGGTGGTCAGTCGTAAAGTCACAGTTCTAAACTAGCACATTGAGCAAATCAGGTTAAATATGGAAGTTGTCAGCATCAGCCATTTGTGTTTGTTGTCTTGTCTTGTCCGAGGTCTTCGTTTAGCAAATCTTGCAAGTCGTAGCACAATACAGCTTTCTCTGAGCTTCATTGTAGAACGGGTTGGTGCAGAATCCGTTGGCAGCCCAGGAAGCGCAAGCGGAGGCCGAGTCAGCGTTGTACTTGCAGGGTTGTGGGTTGGTTGGGTTGCTGGGGCATCTTCCGCAGGTCTTCTGGCAGTTTGCGTTCACGAACACCTGCATGTTGACAGCGTTGCAGATGGTGATGTCGTTGGCACAGTCTGGAACAGCATCGACGCATCCTCCGTCAAGGCAGAATCCACAGGCGGCTGGGCAGTCTTGGGCAATGACTGGGCGCCACGAGGCAGATTGGCATTGGGAGGCGGTGATGGTGTCACAGTTCATGCGGGGGACTGGAAGGAGAAGAATGAGTTATCGAAAAGTGTGGGGAAGACTTACATTGGACGTTCTTGCAGCTGTAGGCACTGTTCTGGCAGCACAATCCGCACGTCTTCGGGCAGTTTTCCATCGCAACCTTCTTCAAGTCTCCGCTGATTGGCCCTCCGGTGAGTCCGGTTGTGTAGCACTTGTATGGACGTTGAGCGTTTCCTCCTGCTTTCGGGTATCCGTCGGCAGGGACGGCTGGCGGGTACATGAAGGCGCAGGCTTCATCGGAGAGAACGTTGGCGCAGGCGGTGGCGGCGGGGGTGTAGACGAACTGAATCAGGAGTGATTAGGAAGAGATTTGTGAAGGACCATTACCTCGGTGGTGTGGACGGTGCAGTTCAGATCCTCGCTGATGGTAGCCAGGGAGCTGGAGACGAGACAAGCTAGGAAGATGATGAGAGACATGACTGTTGGGGGCTGATGGCCGAAGAAGTGATGAGAGCTTAGCCGGGATTCCTTTTATAGTTCGGATGAGGATCAAGAATCTCAAACTCTCTCGCCATTTCCGTTTGAACAGCTGGGAATGTGCCAAAGATGTGGGCTTTTATTGGATGATAAACATCACAGTTTGACCATTTTCGGACAAACAATTCGAAAATTGAACTACTGATACATTCAAACGTAGTTTGAACAAGGTTTTGTTGGCTCAGCTGCACATTTTTTCTGTGGGCGAAAAAAGAATACAGTAAGCCGAAATTTTTTGGTTATGAAATACTTTTTATTTCCGACAACAACTTTAAATGAAGACATGTGAGCTGGAAGAGTGAGTGTGGGCGACGAAAGACTGCGGTTCGTAGGAAACCTTCTTGCGGGTGGCACCTGAAACAAGGAACTGAACGACGGATTGGATGATAAGGCTCACGGAGCAGAGTTCTTCTGAATTCCTTGATGCAGATCATTGCGATGATTGGCTCGAGGGATGGATAGACTGCCAGGCTGGCACCGACGAAGTTGGCGATGGAGCCGACGTAGACTTCGAAAAGTGGAAGGGTGATGAGGAGACCGACGGGGCTGTACATCATAATGAATGGGAGGAGGGTCTGGAAACAAGTATTCAGATGAGATTTGAATTTGAAAGTACTTGGAAGGATAGGGTAATGAACAGTTGGTGGTTGAGTTCCAAAGTCTTGGCACTCATGTGGCAACTCGCATTTTTCATTGTTAGATAGATATTGACAGCACAGAAGACGATGGTCGAGAAGCAAATGACCTGAATTGAAGACTATCAATGATTATCAAACGACTTCGCACAATGATAACGACACATCCGGCAGAACCCATGATTTCCCAAAACTTCCAAATCTTCTCTCCGTCTTGCCCGATCGACCAGTACATCGGTGCTATAAACGAGACTCTAGTCGAGTCTTCGTCATAGTACGATCTGAGTTCTTCCCTGCAAAAATAGGTGAGGAAGAGAGCGTCACACTCCCACTCACTTCATGTAAATCTGCTTCTCCGTCGTGTTCGCCATTCCCCAGTAAACGAACTCAAACCAAGCGATGAAGCAGATGATGCACGGGATGAAGATGAGAACGAGTTTGAATCCCTCGATTTTCGGAAGGATTTGTTGTCTACACATGGCGACGTAGCGATAGAAGAACTGGGCAGCCAGGAGGGAGATGACCAGGGCGAATGATCCACAGTAAAGACCTGAGAGTGGGGATGGGATTGGGGATAGGAGACAGGTGCTTACATGTGATATAGTTTCCGATTCGTTTGTAATACTTCAACGGACTGTCCATGTAGACTATGAAAACCGGACCTTTGATGTGCATCACCTGGAAAATCCAAGTCGAATTCTGAATCATTTGCTGAACTTACAGGTTGAGTGAGAACTTCAATCCAAGCGTACACGAGGGAATACATTGCGAACGTGGCCATGACATGCCGATACGTTCCGAACAACTTCTCCGCCTTCGTCCAAATCAGGTAGAGCAACGTGGAGTTTGTAATTTGGGCACTAAGGAATCCAGCGTACTGGATGATGTGCAACCAGAGCATCACTGAAAGAATAAAGTGTTGTGGGACGAGATTAGAAAATCAAAGATTTGGAAAATGAGACAAAAAATGGAAACGGATTAGGATAACAATAGGCGGGAGTAAACTTAATGCACCTATTGTTCCGAATTGAATAGGATGAGTACTCGGGATAATCATAAAATAAGCTTATTTGAAAAGGCGAAGGATCAAGAGGGAACGTTGAGTAATCAGTCGAGCACAGTTTTTGTAGGGGGCGGAGTCTTGTTTATAGTTGGGGGAAATCAGTTGTATCGAACAAAAAGGGATCTGATTGTTGACAAGGGAAAGTTCGAGAACATTCGGTGGTTAGTCAGTGTTACTCATCCCAAAAACTACAAGAGAAATCAAAATGATTGACTGAAAAGCAGAATATAATTCTGGCAACAAAATAACATCGGGTAAACAAAGTTGTTTTGGAAAACAACTTCCAGATGATCTGGAGGTATGCTTCTTCTATACAGTAATCTCAGAGCTTCTCCAGTTAGTCACAGTCACATGACACTATCTAAAATTACATTATCATAACGAATAACAATGGTTGAAATTGAATCAGCCGCCTGACTGCAGCCGTCGTTCACATCGCTTTTCTAGAACTCAACTGTCTCTTTCCAATTCCCTATGTCTGAAGAACTTAAGTTCAATGGGATATTCGAACTGTTTCCCAGCCCTGAAAACTCTACGAGGATCATCTTGACAAAAGTTTACCTTGTCATTGAGTACTTTGTTCATGTGGCAAACATCCTACTTCTTCTTTCCAGAATCATCGCCTTCCATTCCCTCCACCTTGACTATTATCTCTCCGTGATTGGTGCAGTTCTAACGATCCTCCATCTAATCATTCTAACCCGGAAGCCCATGATGACGTCATCAGTGATGTCTCTAATGATATCCATTGCCTTCTGTGATCTACTCTCAATGTTCTCATCCATCGGAACAAGGGACACTGCTCTAAACACCGAAGGAACCGACTGCTCCCCTCCGATTTCTCTCCTCACCTACCGTATCTTCTGGTTCTCCCTTTCCCTTCGAGATGACGTCATCAGATGTTCCACGTGGCTCAGTGTCATCATGGCACTCATCCGATTCTACGTTCTGAAGTTCGTGAACACCTCCAGTTCTCAGAGACTTTCTCGATTCTCCTTCGGATTCTCCGCTTTTGGAGTCACTTTTTCAGCAAGCACTGTGTTCTCAACTTTCTATTTCATGAGAAGTAAATTTGCAAAAGCTAGAGATTGGAAACCTGCTGAACAGTAAGTTCAACACCAAGAACCCCGTTCACAACTGCTTCCAGCTGCCCCGGCTTCCTGTTCATTGGGCCTCAGCCAGTCTACGAGGCTCAAGTCGCTGACATCTTCGCAGTTCACGATGGCATTCTGATGAGGGTCTACATGTTCCTGAATGGAATTGCTTCGAGGGTGAGATAAGTATGTATACAAAAGCAGCAAAAGTTTAGATTCTCCCATGTGTTCTATTGCCCATTCTGACGGTATTTCTGATTCTGGAGCTGAGAAAAGCAAAGGAGCAGAGGAAGGTGTCGAATGCTTCGGAGAAGAACAAGTTCGTGAATCATCTGCTCTGCACGCTCTTTTCCTTCCAGAAAAGAACGAACCACAGGACTTGTTATTTTCATGGCAGTCACTTTCTTCATTGCATTACTCCCCACGGGCATAGTCACAAGTTGTCAGGCAGTCTACACGGATCTGGGCTTCATGTATTATTCCAGACAATTCCACCACCCAGTTCTGTACTTTCAGTTACCTTTCCCAATATGTCGACCAGATCTGCTTCACCTTGCTCACCATCAACGCTTCGTTCCACTGCTTCATCTGCTTCACGATGTCGTCACAATACAGATCAACATTCCGATTTCTTCTTCGGATTCCTAATAAATCTGTGGTGGTGAGACTGTTTAGAAGGAGAGAAGAATGACAAATGCTTTCAGAGAAGCCGAGTTGTCAGTAACAGTTCCAACCAAACGACACGTACTTTCTGAGCTGCAAAGTTGTTTGGATTGAACCGTGTTTTGCGGTCAAAGTGCTCCATTAAAAACAAAAGTAGTATTTACTGCGAATCGTGGAATTCCCAAGACAGTATACTTGACCGATCAAAACTCTTCCCTTTCAGTTTCTATTTCAGTCCTCCCTCCCTCACTTCAAGCAACAATGTTCCTCCGTGATATCCGTGAGTCTGTCCAGTTGTCCGCTGCAATCTGTTCCATCCTCACCAACTCTTTCCTATTCCTCCTAATTGCCTACAAGTCGCCTAATGAAATCGGAAACTACAAGTACATGCTCCAGAGTGTTTCGCTCTTCGAGATGCTCTACGGAGTTCTGGATATCGTCGCATCTCCCATCACCTTCACAGTCGGTTCCATTTTCATGGTCATCATTCCACACAATGACAAGTATTTCGGTCGACAAGGAGCCATGTTCCTAAACAGTCAGTCCCCAATCAGAACCCTTTTAGTTCCTTTTGTTCCAGCAATCTACTGCTTCTTCTTCGGATTCTCCATGGGCATGTTCGTCGTGATCTTCGCCTACCGCCTCATGGTATCTCGGGGCGACCGTATCCTTCTTCATTTCAAGGGCCTCAAAATCATATCCCTGTTCATATTCCCCTTGTTCTACGGCTTCGTCTGGGGTCTCATCTCTCTTTTTCCATTTGCTCCAACTCCCGAAAAAGACGATTTCATCCGAGATGAAATTCGGGAGAAACTGAACCTGACACTCGATGAAATCGCTTACACGGCCCCACTTTACTACTCGAAAACCCGTCGAAAAGTCATCATTTCGTCAGTCTTATCAATATCAGTGCAGTGGATGCTTGTTGTAAACTTCTCAATTGTTTCATGTCACAACACTCTTCTTTTCCAGGCTTTATCTCTATTTCTTGTCGGTTGGTTTGGTCTGAAATGTTATTCTTATATCAGAAGATTGCTCGAAACCCAAGAAACGAGGTCACCGAAACTTCAAGAGCTACAGAACCAACTGTTTTTAGCACTGGTTCTTCAAGTAACCCCCGATTTTCTTGAAATTTGAATAAGATCAGAGTTCAGGCAAGCATTCCCATTTTTCTGATGCACATCCCCGTCATCATTCTCTACACTTTCTCTCTTCTCAGTTGGGAGTTTGACCCAATCACAGTTTGCATCACAATTTCTTTATTCCCTGCTCTGGACCCATTCCCAACAATTTTTGTTATCAGAGGATATCGAGAAGCTTGTTTTGGTAATATCCTGAACATTATTGAGTGAGAAAGGTTTATGTAATTCCAGAGATGTTGCAGCAGGGACTCAGATGGATGTGTTGTTTGAAACCCAGAACTTCATTCGAACTGCGAACTGTTTCTATTGTTCTGTAATGAACAGCTTTCCTATTATTTTGCCCCACCGGATTACCCCAGTGAAGCGGTTCCAAAAGTTATAGTTTGTTCGACACTCTCTTTCGAAAGATCGGAACTCCAGCGTACCTTGGGTTACTGGGTATAAACCGAAATGAAAAGACCCTGTCGTACTTGAGTGTACGCATGTACCGACATATCGCGGGTTCCGCCGCTCACCGTGGTTTGTGTGGAGGTGGGCGGGGCTTGCGGCCGCAGCCGTTTTTTGAAGCGAACGCGTGCGAACGGCGCGGCTGCGGCCACAAGCTCCGCCTACCAACACACAAAGCTTGTGAGTCAGCGGAACCCGCGAGATGTCGGTACACGCGCATACTCGAGTAACATCGCCAATGAAGCAACGGCTTTCTCTAAATCGGTTGAAATTTTGAACTGTGCAAATCTGCTTCGAGTTTTTCGCTCAAAGTTTGAACCGAAGTCGAAAAATTGCAAGGATTGAAATCGGGCGGGCAACAGACATTTATGTACAACAACAAAAGAGTTAGCATCGAATCTTCTCGAACTGCATCTCCAGCTTGAACGGTCTCTTTGCAGCACTGAATGGGAAGATTTCTTCAGTCGATAGCTTGCCGTGTGGCTTGAAGTTGTAGCGAAGAAGAAGATTGCCGAAGATCTGAACAGATTGTTAAAAGCAATTATAAAGTTTTCTAAACACTCACCAAGTACAATTCGGATCTGGCCAGTGACTCTCCCAGACACGATCTCTTCCCGACTCCGAACGGAATCACTTGCTGAAGAAGCTTCTCATTCTTGATGAACCTCTCCGGATCGAATTGTTCCGGATGTTCGAAGATCTCTTCGTTGACGTGGAGAGCACTCAACTGAGCACAAACAAGAGCTCCCGAGTCGACTGGATGTCCTCCCATGTAGGTCAACTCATGGTTGATTCTCCAGAAGTTCACGTTTAGAATGGAGGCGTGGCGTTGAATCTCTCCAATGACGGCGTTGAAATAAGGCGTCGAGTTTCTGTCCGAGAGACTCAGATCTCTCTTTCCGTTGTCTGTCAGCTTCATCAGCTCGTTTCGGGCCTTGTTCATCATTTCCGGGTGGAGAAGAAGTTGGTTGAATCCGGAGATCAGAGTGGTCGTCGTGGTCTCCTGGCCAGTGATCCACAGGTCAATCAAGATGGTTTTCAGGTTGTCAACACTGAAAAATCGTCAATTTGTAGGAAATAAAGACTGTTTCTCACTTGAAAAGTCGATGGCTTCCATATTTCGCTTCCTCCTGTTGCATTCTTAAAATGAAAGCGTCACTGAAGTCTTGCAAGTTGTTCTCATCAATGGTGTAGTCTCCTTTCCTGATTTTCTCTATTCTGAAATACACTCTCTTCAATTGATACTTCTCTCCGTATTCCAAACCTCTCCACAGCTTCCCGAGATGCAAACTGTTTCGCCCTTTCCTGAGTGTTCATCTGCATGTCGTATCGACTTCTGAAGAAGTACTTGAGCATCCAGACAGGAGCCGTCATGTCGAATGGAGAGAACACTTCCATCGAGTCGTCCATCGCCTTCTTGATCTTCAGAAACTCTCCCTTATTGTGCTCTTCGAATCGTTTCCCGACCAGAATGCTGTTGATGATACTTCCAACTGTCAAATCGAAGAACTCGGCCGCCTGCTTCACAGTCACTCCATTCACAGCACTCTTATCAACGTCAGCACATCTGAACTCTTGGACAATGCCTTCGTCATTAACTGATAACCCACCTTGCATTCAACTCTTCCATGATCTTCACTTCCATCAGATCCTTTCCCACACCCATGTTCCTGAAAGTCTGCAGAGAGAACCGACGCATCTCCTGCCAGTCCTCTCCATTTGTCGTGATCACTCCGAGGCCTTCTACAAAAGAGAAACGTGTCATCTGAGTCTGATAAAGTTCTACATACTCCTGGACTCGTGGAAGATGGGCGGTGTGAATTTGTCGGCGTACTTGTTGGCGTTCTTCACAAAAACTTCATGTGAAGTCTCGAAGTCAGTGATGTTGACATGGGGGATTGGGCCGAGCCAGAGAGTGAAGATGTTCCCGTACTTCTGCAGATTTACGCTGTTTCTTAGTTGTTCCCAATTGAAATACCTTTCTGAACAAGTCAAGCGTCGGAACGATTCCTCCCGTCTTCCAGAAGTAGAAGAATATCTGCGGAAGGTTGCCCAACAACGGAACAGCCAATGGTCCCGGAGGAAGACGAGAAACTTTCTGGTACTGTCTGACGATTAGCCAGACCAAAAGAGTGGTTAGAACCAGAACTAAAAACATTTTTATTCGATTCACCTGACGCTTTCCCTCGTCTTTTTATATGCAAACGGAACATGTCTATCAACTGATAACACTCCAACTACTACAGTTCCCACATTCAGCACAACAATTATCACTGATTTTTGAAGTATTTAGAATCGGTGATAAGAGGAATTGAGGGTTGGTTTGAAGTGTTTGTCAGAGGTCGACTGCTAATAGAACTGAAAGTTGAAGTTTGGTCTTGCTTTGTTTTTTTGTTGTTGGAACAACTTGTTGGTATTGTCTGATTTTTCAATTCAATTAAACACTAGACGACTCTTTTTCCCAACAACTATTTTACATGTTGGACTGCTTAGGCCGCAACCCGGAAATGACTCGGGACCTGGTTCATTCGAAAGAGAATCATCGACTTCCTATAGTGAACTGGGCTCAGATTTTGCCAAGAAGTCCTTATTTTGGCTCACGGAGCCCGAAAAGTCCCAGCCAGCACTAAAATCCAGTACAAATTAGCACTGAAAAATGCATTTTTCACGCGGGAAAATGAGTACTGGAGATAGTGGCCAAAATGAGTACTGACAGGACACTGTGATTTGCCTTTGCCTCAGGCTAAATGGCGCAGGCAGGAAGCCTGCGCCCAAGCCCAGTTCAATATAGGAAGTCGATGATTCTCTTTCGAATGAACCAGGTCCCGAGTCATTCCCGGGTTGCGGCCAAAGCAGTCCGACATGTTAGAAAAATGCCAACTGACTCGACAAAATGTTTCTTTTTATACGAATCCAACCCTGATAAGATTCAATTTCAACACGAAACAAACATAGAATCTGTAACAGACCACATTTTTCAGGTCCTCCGTCAGAAAACATGTGTCTGTCGAGGAGGTGAAAGCGTGTTTTGTGTACTCCTTCTCTATTATTTTCTCGATTTGTCTTTCTTTTTCGTTCTCTTCTCTTCTCTTCCTATAGTTTACTTGAACCCGTCGTTTGTAGTCGTCTTCTTCTATATAATTCAATGAATTACACATCAAATGCGCCTCCTCAACAATCACAATGTTCCTTTTCCTTCTTTCGATTGCTCTCATAACTTATCTATTCATCAAGCACCAGCAACGGTCTGCGAAGTTCCCTCCAGGACCGTATTCCCTTCCTCTCATCGGAAACCTTCCCCAGATTATCTACCATGTTTGGAGAGAAAAAGGAATTGTTCCAGCCTTTGATCTCTTCCGAAAAGTGAGTTCTGTCTGTATTGCATGAAGCAAGTTAGCCATTCAGACATACGGAGATGTGTACACGATGTGGCTGGGACCCTTTCCTCACGTCAACATCACCGACTACGAAACATCTCAAGAAGTTTTTATAAAGAACGGACACGCATTCAAGGATAGGTTCCTACCTCCAATCTTTGAGATTGTCAGTGGTAAGTGAGTTAACAGTCATCTAGTGAACAGAGTAAGATTTCAGATGGATTCGGACTTCTATTCGCAAATGGAGAAGGTTGGGCCGAGATGAGAAGGTTCACACTTTTGACATTCAGGAACATGGGCGTGGGCAGGAATATTATGGAGGAGAAGATACTCACGGAGTTGGATGTGCGGTGAGGGAGTACGATCAGTTGAAGTTAACTGAAACTATTGTTTTGCAGATGCGCTGAACTAGACTCTCAAGCCGTTGATGGCAAGACCGTCGTGCAAACATCGGAGTTCTTCAACCTAACCGTCGGAAGCGTTATCAACAGTTTCCTGATTGGAAAAAGATTCGATGACACCAATAAAAACGAGTTTCTGGAATTGAAGAAGATGCTGATGGAGTCCGAGGAACTGTTCACAATGTTCGATTTGATGGCTCCTGTGTGGTTTCTCAAGAGGTTTTTCCCGAAGAGACTGGAGAAAGTGCTGAGCGTGCAGAACCTAATTCTCGATTATGTTTCTCGAGATGCAAAGCAAAGATTAGAAGAGATGAAGGCTGGGAGATACCACATTGACACGGAGAATCCACAGGACTTTGTTGACGCGTATTTTGCAAAAATGGAACAAGAGGAGAGAAACGGAGGAAAGAGTTATTACTCGTGAGTGTTCGGTCATCCATATCCAGTCAGCAGTGTCTTTCCAGTTTCGAATGCCTTCGACACGTACTCTTCGATCTCTGGATTGCCGGCACTGACACAACTGCGACTACTCTCACTTCTGGATTCAATCACCTCGTCAGAAATCCAGAAGTTCTGAAGAAGATTCGGGAGGAGCTTCTGAAGGTCACCGATGGAGGTTCTCGTCCTCTGAGTCTCAAGGACAGAGCAGTGACCAAGTACACAAATGCCACGTTGGCAGAAATACAGAGACATGCTTCAATTCTGAACCTGAACTTCTGGAGAATCACCCATGAGCCGACGACTGTCAAGGGATTCCCGGTTGATGCCGGAGCTCTTATCACTGCTCAGCTCAGTGCTCTTCACGCAAATGATGAAGTGTTCCCTGATCCGGACAAGTTTGACCCAGAACGCTTCTTGAAAAATGAAGCACTTCTCAACCAAGTCATTCCGTTTGGAATTGGAAAACGATCGTGTGTCGGGGAGAACATTGCGAAATCAGAGTTGTATTTGGTATGGTTGATGCATCAGAAAACAAGCAGTCTATAGTTTTTCAGATGTTCGGAAACCTTGTCCTTCGATACGATGTGAAGCCGCATGGGGAAATGCCGTCTACTGCCAACATGATGCCGTATGCAGCCGGCAAGTTCCCGGATCCGGAAGTAAAATTGGAATTCGTGAAACTGAGATAACAGAATTGCCGTTGTGTCAATAAAAAATGATTTTTTTTAAATAATAAATATCTCCAAAAGATTGTCGCTCACTGATGGATTAATTGATAAGAAACACAATATTGCTGAAATAAAATCGTTCATTTCTCTGGGTCATTGAGAGGAAAATTTGAATAACACATAGATCTGAACGACTGTAGAAGTTTAACATACCGGTCAGAGATAGATATCCAGGAACTTATTGACTCTGTCAATAACTGCAAACGAAAGACAGTGAACCTTATCTAATTCTGCTGAAGCTATGAGACCAAGCAAAATAAGAAAAGGAAATCAGGAAACGAGTATCTTCCAACCGGCCTGAACAATTGATAAAATGATTCAGTTTGATTCGGCCATATCTGACTACGAGATAGAGATAGTCAAGATGATGTGGACGCAGACAACCAGACAAATATAAATGTCTTCGGGGAAACATTTTTGATCTCGAAAAAACGAATGAACTTTCAAACTAAACTGTGTCAATTGTAGGAATTGTAGTCCACTGATAACAAATATTGACCGGTGCGTCTGTCGCCGAGACAGAACCGTGTTTTGTATCTCAGCCTCAGAATGAATCAGTATCACTTTCCTCTCCTCTCCACTAATTGCCTTCTGCCTAAAAAACCATGTTTTGTATTCGATACTCTCTTTATATACTCTCCCAGGTTTTCTTGTTTTCTATGGTGTTCTCCTTCGAAAAATGATACTCATCCTGCTTTTGACAACTTTCCTGGCTGTTCTCATTGTGAAACAGTATCTGAGAGTCCGAAAGCTACCGCCAGGGCCTGTTCCTCTTCCGATTATTGGAAATATTCATCAGCTGGTCTACCATGTTTGGAGGGAAAGAGGAGTTGTTCCAGCTTTTGAATACTTCAGAAAAGTGACTTTGTCATCAAACTTCTGTTTCTTTAACAATGTTTTTTCAGACATATGGAGACGTGTTCACTCTTTGGATGGGACCCCTTCCTCACGTGAGCATCTCTGACTACGAGACATCGCAGGAAGTGTTTGTGAAGAACGGAAACAAGTACAAGGACAGATTCTTGCCTCCGATCTTCGAAGCTGTCAGCCGTAAGTTTATGAAGTTTGAGAATCCAGTACAAAGTTTTGTTTTCAGACGGACTTGGTCTCGTCACAGCAAACGGAGATATTTGGGCCGAGATGAGAAGGTTCACACTTTTGGCGTTCAGAAATATGGGAGTTGGACGGGATATAATGGAGGAGCGGATCATGGCGGAAGTGAATGCGAGATGTGCTGAACTCGACGCTGAAGCTGTTGGAAAAACAACTGTCGTCCACACTTCTGAATTCTTTGACCTGATGGTCGGAAGCGTTATCAACAGTGTTCTGATCGGCAAGCGATTTGATGAAACCAACAAGGATGAGTTCCTGAAGCTGAAGGAACTGATGCATGTCGGTGCCGAGACGTTCACTATTTTTGACCTGACAGTTCCTGTTTGGGTTCTGCAGAAGTTCTTCCCAAAGAGATACGAGCTGTCCATCAAGGCGCAAACCGACATTGTTAACTATGTGTCCCGAGAGGCGATTCAAAGAATTGAAGACGTGAAGGCAGGGAAGTATTCAGTGGATCCAGAGAACCCGAATGACTTTGTCGATGCTTACATTGCCAGGATGGAACAAGAAAACAGAAATGGAGGTCACCCGGCATACACGTAAGCAATAAGCGCTTCTAGGTTAGAAGACTATTGATGTTTCTTCAGAGTTGAATCCTTGCAACATGTTCTCAGTGACCTGTGGCTGGCCGGACAAGACACCACATCAACCACATTGGTCTCCGGATTCAATCATCTCGTCAACCATCCGCAGATTGTATCAAAGATCCGTGAAGAACTTCTGAGAATCACAAACGACGGCTCGAGGCTTTTGAGTCTTCAAGACAGAGCAGAGACCCACTATCTGAACGCGACGATTGCTGAAATGCAGAGACATGCTTCGATTCTGAATGTGAACTTCTGGAGGATAAACCACGAGCCGACGACAGTCAAGGGGTTCCCAGTGGACTCGGGCACTGTTATCACTGCTCAATTAGGTGGTCTTCACGTCAACAATGACATTTTCGAAAATCCCGACAAGTTCATCCCGGACAGATTCATTCGAAACGAGAAGCTTCTTCACCAAGTAATCCCGTTCGGAATCGGCAAACGATCATGTGTTGGGGAGAACATCGCGAGAGCCGAATTGTATTTGGTATGTCTCGTAATATGTAGTTCTTCTTCTTTTTCAACGTCAATCTGCAGATGATCGGGAATCTTCTGCTCCGTTATGACATCAAACCGCACGGAAGACTCCCTTCGACAGAAGACTTCTTGCCGTATTCTTCGGGAAAACTTCCTGATAAATCTGTGAAGTTGGAATTTGTAAAGTTGTAAATGTGATAGTGTATTTTCTATTGTAACCATTGAAAACTGTCAAGAATGAATTTTTGGATCTCTTATATTATTCGTAAAATCTGAAATGCGTAGCTGGCCTAGGAATCCGTTCAGTGCGGCCGCCGGGTCTCGAAGCGAACAAAATACGCTTTCCGTGCTGCGCCTTTGGAAAAACTACGGTAGTTTGCGGCAAAAACAGTAACTTTTTTAAAGACGCAGCACGGATCGAACAAATGCCTAGGCCAACTACGCAATTCAGATTTTACGAATAATAGCTTGGAACCAATTGATAGCACAATATCTCCAACTGAAACGAAACGCGTCCCTCAAAAAATGCTTCGAATCCCTTCTGCTTGACTCACTCACTTTACTTTTCTCGTGATTTCTGAGTTCTGTCACTTGTTTTTGTAGGCCGTGATGGCCGCGGCCAGGCACAGACTGTCTTGTTATTCATCTCTGATTTCGAAAAAGATCCCCCGTGACAGTATTAGTGCTCAAGGGACCCTTCTAGACGGTCATAACAATACTAGTCGGCTTCTCGCAGACTTCCGCTTTACTGTTTCGTCACCTGTTTTTCACTGTGATGTTTGAAACACATTTTTTCCGGGTTTCACAAATCTGCGAGCTCCTCCTATCCGGAGCTCCGCCTTTATCTCTTCTACAGAGCTCACACCACAATTATCCGTCTCCGTTTGACGCATCAAGCAGAGTCTGCCCATTTTCTCTTCGTCACCCGTTCATACCAACAATTTGCTTCTTGTTTTCTTTTTCAGAAGCGACTTTATTGCGGCTTTCCTCCAAGAAGCTTTCCTCCGAGAAACGAAGGACGATCTCTTAACAATGACTGACAAAATCGGTGAGTTGAACATGTCCTTATTTAATTTTTTGTAAGCTCCAATCGTCAACTATTTGTGTTGCTTCCAGGAGAGCTCATCTCTATTCAAAGAAAAAACACGAGACTGGTGACTGGTCTGTCTGGTCAGCTGTTCGGACTTCAAGCCACAGTGACCCAGTCCCAGATGTCTTTCATGAGCACTCTGGAGGAGCACAAGAAGGCGTTGAAAGAGATTGCTTATAAGATGTTCGAGAGTGAAAAGACTGAGGAAGAGAGAAAAGTCAGAGAAGAGATGATGAAGATGATCGATGAGACGTTCGAGAAGAAGGTCCAGGATCTCACTATGATCCAGAACTCGTCGACGGACCAGATGTACAGAATCCAGGCATCCATCCAACAACTCAAAGCTCAAGAGAACAGAATCGACGACTTGACAGCGGAACTTCACAGAAACAACAGCAACCAGGAGTCCCAACTGAGACAGTACTCGGGAGCCATCCAGAGCCTGTGGATGCACGTGGAGCATCAGAATGCAGCAACTGTGGCAGCGAACAAGAACTTTGTCACGCAGACGGATCTGTGCAAAGTGAAGAACGAGATGGAACTGATGAAGAGAAACCACCAGGTAGTCTACGAGAAACTGAAGAAGGAGATGGAGAATCAAGGGGTCCAGATGAATTCGTTGGCTCAAAACGTTTATCGTAAGAGTTGAAAGGGGGAATGATGGAACTGATTGTTTGATTTCAGAGTTCATGGACAAATTCCAACAAGTCGACAACGGCACCATTCTCGTTCAGACACAGCAGGCGCCAGGGAATGTTGTGATGGCTCAGCTGATGGTGAACAGCGATGGAACCCCGACAAGCCCACCGCCGATGGTAAGGGACAATTGAGTAGCTGGTACTTGAATAGCCATGGTTTCAGTTGACTCCACAGCAAGTCAACAACCCGCAGTTCTGGTTCCACACCGTCCAGGATCAGAATGTCAATCAGAACATCAACCAGAATAACTAAAGTACCCCTGAAAACCAGAGATCTCGTAGCAATGTTCAAAGTGTAATCATGAATCTTAAATTTGAATTTCACAATAGTTTACAGTCATCACTCACTTACTTTATATAACCTGAAACAACTGATCCTGAATAAACCATTCTGTAGTTATGTTTCCAGAGAGATAGTGAACAACTTGCTACACAGAAACTAGAACGAAACCGTGTTGCAGAGAATACTTTCCTCGGTCATGATTCGTCTCGTAAACTTTTGGTCTCCGATTACACGACAGTCTACTCATGACAACCGTGCTTCGCATTCATTGCCCGATAAGAAACCGTAGTCTGAAGTCGTTTTCCCTTGATTTAGTATCATGTTTTGTACTCGATCTTTCCCTTATAAGCCGTCCCACAAGCCACCATGACAACTTGCTCGCCATGTTTTTCATATTGTTCTTCACTTCTATTCTGGCTTTCCTGACTATCAGGCACTATCTAAAAGTCAGAAAGCTACCACCAGGACCTGTTTCTCTTCCTTTAATTGGTAACATCCATCAGTTGATATTTCATGTTTGGAGAGAAAAAGGAGTAGTTCCGGCGCTTGATGTGTTCAGAAAAGTGAGTGTTTCAGTGAGCCGTTTCGAATTCTGTGTTGTTCTTTTCAGACTTACGGGGACGTATTCACTCTCTGGTTGGGTCCAATCCCTCACGTGAGCATCTCTGATTACGAGACTTCTCACGAAGTTTTCGTTAAAAATGGAAACAAGTACAAGGATAGGTTCAACCCTCCGATTCTAGATATTGTTGCCGATGGACACGGACTGCTGATGAACAACGGAGAGAACTGGGCTGAAATGAGAAAGTTCACCCTTCTCGCGTTCAGGAACATGGGTGTTGGAAGGGATATCATGGAGGAGAGGATTCTGACAGAGCTGAATATCAGGTGAGATACGTGAGACGATGCAAACTGTTCAAGTCAAAGTTCAGATGCGCTGAAATCGACGGCAATGCAGTTGACGGGAAAACAGTTGTCCATACAACGCAACTGTTTGATTTGACAGTCGGAAACGTGATCAACAGTGTTCTGATTGGAAAGAGATTCGATGATAACAACAAGGATGAGTTCCTGAAGTTGAAAGAGCTGATCTACAGTACTGCGGACGTCTTCACTGTCTTCGACTTGACTGCCCCGGTGTGGTTCTTGAAGAAGTTCTTCCCAAGACGATACGATCTTATGATCAAGAGTCAGGTGGATGTGGCTGATTATGTCTCACGAGAAGCAGCTGAGCGGATTGAGGATGTGAAGGCAGGAAGGTATTCAGTTGATCTGGAGAATCCGCATGACCTCGTTGATGCTTTCATTGCAAAAATGGAACAGGAGAAGGAACAGAACAATGTAAACACTATGTACACGTAAGCTTACTCAAAAAAGAAAGTCTGTTACCTGTTGTGTCTTTCAGTTTGAAATCACTGAAATTTGTGCTCTCCGATCTTTGGCAAGCCGGTCAAGACACCACATCGACCACAATGGTCTCTGGATTCAATCATCTCGCGAACCACCCGGAGATTGTGGCGAGAGTCCGTGAAGAGCTGCTTAGAGTTACAAATGACGGCTTGAGGCCTTTGAGTCTTCAAGACAGAGCAGAGACCCACTACCTGAATGCGACAATTGCTGAAATTCAGAGACACGCTTCGATTCTAAATGTGAACTTCTGGAAAGTGAACAGAGAACCGACAACTGTCAAAGGGTACACTCTTGAGTCCGGAACCCTTATCACTGCCCAGCTCGGATCTCTTCATACTAACGAGAAAATATTCGAAAATCCTGAAAAGTTTATTCCGGAACGATTCATCAGAGACGAGAAGCTTCTGACTCAAGTGATCCCATTTGGAATTGGAAAACGATCGTGTGTAGGGGAACAGATTGCGAGAGCCGAGCTGTATTTGGTGAGACGAGTTGATTGAAAGAAGACCTAACTTTTGAATTGTAGGTCATCGGAAACCTGCTCCTCCGCTACGATATCCGACCTCACGGTGCACTCCCTTCTACTCACGACACATTCCCGTATTCGTCTGGGAAGCAACCTGACAAAACTGTCCAGTTGGAATTTGTGAAGCTGTAGATAATGTCTTGTTTCATTGTGTCAAGAAAATTAAGTAAATAATAAATGGGTAAATTTCATTAAACAGTTCTACTTATAAGACGATGAACACAAATCACATTTTCGGCCCAGACTACGGATACGGAATCGAGAAATAGACGTTATTATTCGTGTTCCTTTGGCAGAAACTACGGGTCGGATCCAGAAAAGAAGTTAGACTCATTTGGGTATATAAATAATTGGACAAGGAGTGATAGGAACCTAGAGATGCTGCTATTACTTGCATTCGTGTCAATTTTCACTTTTTTGACGATCCGGCTATGGAGTTCATGTCGTAGGTATCCGCGTGGTTAGTTGATAATCTGATGCAGTTTCCTGAAGTTTTTCTTTTCGCAGGTCCTCTACCGCTTCCACTGATCGGGAACATCCATCAAATACTTTACCACGTGTGGAGAACAGGAGGAATCGTGGCTGGATACGATGTGTTCAAGGCGCAGTTCGGGAAAGTGTTCACTCTCTGGTTGGGTCCTCTGCCGACCGTTTACATTGCCGACTACGACGTGGCACATGAGAGTCACGTGAAAAGGAACCTGTTCGCATCGAGACAAGTCACCGGAGGAACTGACTACATTAGGGAAGGCAGGGGGATTGCCGCTTCGAATGGAGAGTTCTGGCAGGAACACAGAAGGTTCGCGTTGACGACGCTGAAGAATTTTGGATTGGGGAAGAATATTATGGAACAGCGGATTATGGAGGAATTCAATTACAGGTTAGAGAGTTTATGAGCGCATTCATTCATTTGACTTTCAGAATGGAGGACTTCCAGAAAACGCATAGAAACAAAGACGGGTTCGTTGAGGTGCATGCCAGTTCTTTTTTCGATCTTCTCGTCGGTTCCATAATCAACCAGATGCTCGTCTCGGAAAGATTTGAACAAGGCGACCAGGATTTTGAAAATTTGAAGACAAGCTTGGCTCATGGCTTGGAGTCATTTTCAATAATCGACGCGTTCTGTCCTCTTTGGATCATAAAATCCAAGTTTATGCAGTGGAGAACTTCCAAAGTTTTCGCTCCGTTCGACTGTATCTACAGTTTAGTCAAGAAAAGTATTAGCAAGAGAATGAAAGGAGTTGAAAGTGGAGAGCATGTGATCGGGGAGGAAGGCAACGATTTCATTGATGAGTTCCTGTTGAAAATAAAGAAGGATGAGAGAGAAGGTGTCAAATCAACATTCGATTTGGAGACTCTTGCAATTGATGTTTATGATTTGTGGCTGGCTGGACAGGAGACAACGTCGACTGCTCTGACGTGGGCAGGAGTGTGTCTTCTGAATCATCCAGACGTCATGAGGAATCTTCGGAAAGAACTTCTCGAAGTAACCGGTGGAAATAGAGACTTGTCGCTTGTTGATAAACCGCATTCTCCGTATTTGAATGCAACCATCAATGTGAGTCTCGAATGAATCACTGAAGAGAACGATTGTTTCAGGAAATCCAGAGAATCGGGTCTATCTTAAACATCAATTTGTTTAGAACCGTGGAAACTGACACATATGTTGATGGTCAACCACTGGCCGCAGATGCAGTGATCACAACGAATATGTCCTTGATTCACATTGATGAGAAGCTGTTCAAGGATCACACACAGTTCAGACCGGAGAGATTCTTGGAAAACAAGGATTTAGAGAAGAAGCTGGTCTTGTACGGGATCGGGAAACGATCTTGTCTTGGGGAGTCCCTGGCGAGAGCAGAGCTGTACTTGGTCAGTGAGAAGATCTCTGATGATAACATCCAAATCCTTTTCCAGATCCTCGGAAACCTTGTTCACCGTTACAATCTGGAACCTGTTGGAGCTATCCCTCAAATGAAGACAACTTCTCCGTTTGCACTTCTCAAAAGACCACCCAGTTACAGTTTCAGATTTGTTCCGATTTGATGAGTACTGTTCTAATAAATAAACCAATTCATTAACTTAATTTAAATCAAAACAACATTTCAGGATGTGAAAAGTCTAGTGTGAAAACATGAAATAAATCGGCGATCTGCTTCTTTTCCTTCTTTTCCCATAAATCTTTCCTCATCAAATTGTTGACTTTCATCATTTTCGTAACTCTACCAGCATAGTTCCAGTTGCGTTTTTTCTGATAGTAGCTATGCAGCTGATTTGAAATCGTTTCTTGCAATCGGTCTGTCAATTCGGCAACGTTCCCAGCAATTCTTTTACCGGCTTGCTGAAGACACAATTCCAGAATCATGTAGGTCAGTTCTTCGGAAGTTGGATTCAATTCCATGAGAAGGGCGATGATTTGATTGAAATTTTCATTGTGGTAGCTGTGCATTAGGCTGGAAAAACCGTTGAAACAACAATAAAAATGAGAATCTCACTATGCGATTTGTTCCTTTTCATAGTCAGAAAACCAAGAAACGTCTATATCCGTTTCCTGAATGTCTATGTATTGATTTTCTCCAATCATGAACATATTTTCACTGTTCAACACTTTCTTTTCTCGAAAGTATGCGGTTTTTGCCAGCTTTTCAAATCTTCCCCACATCGTCCAGACGTTATTCACAATGGTGAGCTGAAAGCGAAAAGTGAACAGTTTACGAGGTATGTCTAACCCGAATGTCCAGAGGAGCTGCATTGAACTCTTGAAAAAGTGTCAGCCACTCTGCTGTTTTCAAAAACTCTTGTTCCCAGTACTGCATGAAATTATTCTTTTCCAAGTAACCAATGTACTGAAACATGTATATTCACGAAGAATGTAACTAGTCCTGAGTACTTTTGGAAGAGTCTGCTGCACTGAACTTGAGCTCTCGAAGCTGAATGACATTTTCTCGAGACTATTCAGGTTGGGACTGTATGGCTTCCCCGACCCATTTCTCATTATCGTCGAAGCTCTGGCTATCAGAAAGTCGAAATTCACAATGTTCCTAATCTTTCCAGCAGCTTCTACGGCACCGGGATCGCAGAAATAGAGAAAGACGGGACGACCAATGAAATTGTTCAGTGAACGGTGCATCTTAGAGCTATTGGGCCTGTCAGATAATGTGCTGGATGTCAGATCTCTGTTCAGTTGCACTTCTGAATCATATATTTGGAAGATTCGGAAAAAGGAAACTCACTCGAAGCATCCATTCCACTCTCCAAGCACATTCTCAATCGACACTTTTTGCAATTGAAAAGTCTACTTTGATTCCCGTTCTTGTTGCATTGTCCGTGTGAAATTGCTGCTTCTTCATGTCGTTTTGGATTTTTGGCATATCTTCTGAATATAAAGAGTCAATTGAAACGGTTCAAAACAAAAGTATACCTGAAGAAAGCAGCACAGGATCGACAACTGAGCACTCCGTAATGGTTCCCGTTGGCTCTTTGCCCACAAACTTGACAATTCGGTTGCATTTTGTGGAATAAGTCGTCAGGAAACAAACGATGAAAAATGGAGAAATAGACATGAAGGGTAGAGACGGAGACGGCCAAACTACGGTTTTCGACACAAAGAACAAGAGGGCAAAACTTGGAAAAGGTGTTGGACAGCTGAAAAATTGAGAATTTGAGAATAGAAACAGCACAAGTGACTCAAACTAGAAAAGTTAAATACGCCTGATTAGAAACTCTCATGTTAACTAGATTTTTGGCAATCGCCGAAACAAATGATAATAAACAAAAAGATGTGGTGATAGTGTAAAACGAAATTTTGTGACTTGCCGTTGAAACTGTCCAGGGGCACAAATTCGGACACAAGAAAGTGTTGCCGCGGATCCAAGGCAGGCAAGCTGAAAAAGAAAATGTAGAGCTAAAAGGATAGTTATTCTGGTAAATGAGAATATTATCATTGATATGATTTGTTTCGGAACGCTGATTCACAGGATATCCGGTTTCCGGAGGTTTAGTTCAACCAAGATGCTAAAATTCCTCAAGATGACTCTATGTTCTAGTTTGAGTAGTTTGAGTAGTGTGTATCGACACGAATTAACACTAGCGCCGGTATATAAGTCCCAATGACAAGCCTACATCGTACTTGGAGAAATGGCCCTATTCATTCTGATATTCCTCTTTGTTCTTATCAGTTACGTTGTCAAGTTCTACTGGACAGTCAGCAAATATCCGAAAGGACCATTTCCTCTTCCGTTCTTGGGAAACATTTTACAGGTTCATTTCTCTGTCTTTTCTGAACTTTTACTTGTTTCTTCTTTCAGTTCCCTGCCGCCGACATCCATTTGTATTTCGATGATCTTTCCAAAGTTTATGGACCTGTTTTCACCATCTGGACTCCACTCCCAAACGTTGTGGTGACGGAGTACGATCACTTGAAAGATGCGTTTGTGAAGCAAAGTAAGCGACTTGCTTTGTGAATCTTTAGACCGTATTATTTTCAGGTGAAGCGTTCATCTACCGGTCACACCGTCCTCCAGAAACACTGACCCAGGCACATGTAAACACTGGAGTTCTGATTTCTGATGGGGAGGTCTGGAAAACACAACGGAGGACTGCTCTCAAGATCCTCCGTGACTTCGGAATGGGTAGGAATCTGATGGAAGAACAAGTGAGTCGGTCAGTGGAAGCATTGTTGGAACATTTGGACAGTGGGATCAAGGACAAGAACAAGGCGGATATCTTCTGGCCGATTCAGCTTTGCGTCGGTAACGTCATCAATGAATCGCTTTTCGGATTCCATTTCAACTACAAGAACGCTGAAAAGTTCCAGTCTTTTGTCAAGGTTATTGACAATCATTTCCGAATGGTCAGAGGAGCAATTCCGTTGTTCGTTTCCTCGTTTACCTGGTTAAGATATGTTCCGATCCTTGGGGACAAAGGGTACTACAGCATCCAGAGGAATATCAACTCGGTGAGCAACGAGAAGACAAGATCCTTGATAAATGTTCTACTTTCAGTACTTGAAATTTATTGAGGATGAAGTGGCTGTTCAAATTGAGAAATACGATGAGACCAGTGAACCCGAGACTTTTGTTCATGCTTACCTGAAACAGATGAAAACTTCCGACAATCCGAGTTTAGAGTGAGCACTTCATTTCTTTTACGAACAGATTTCTTGTTTTCAGCATGAAGAACCTGATAGCCTCGGTGTTGGACTTCTGGCTGGCTGGCATGGAAACAACTTCGAACTCTCTCCGCTGGCACATCGCATACGTCATGAAGTATCCAGAAGTTCAGGACAGAGTCAGGAAAGAGATAATGGATGTGGTGGGAACGGGGAGACTTCCGTCTATGGCTGATAAGGCTGATATGCCTTTCACTCAAGCAGTGATCCACGAGATTCAGAGACATTCGAACATGATCCCACTGTTGCTTTCTCATGAATGTATTGCGTTATCAGTTAATCAGTTGATTAATGTTCTACTTTCAGGCATTGAAGACACGACGATTCTGGGAGAGAAGATACCCGCTGGAACTAATATGTTCGCTCAAATCTACTCAATTATGAAACACGATAAAGTTTTCGAAAATCCGGAGAAGTTCAACCCTGACAGATACCTTCTGAAGGATGGAAAGACGTTCAACAAGGTGAGGAAATAGATGTTTTGATTCATAAGGATATCTTTTTCCAGGCGGTTCTCGAGAGAACAATCCCATTCAGCATCGGGAAGAGATCGTGTGCTGGAGAAGGACTCGCCAGGATGGAACTCTTCCTGATCTTCACTGCTCTGCTTCAGAAGTACGAGTTCGTGGCCACTTCCAGCATTGACTTGAAGCCGGACTGGGGAGCAGTGCTTACTGTGAAACCGTACACTTGTAAGATGATTCCGCAGTTCTGATTCATAGTGGAGATTGTGAGAATAAAGTTTATTACTTGAGAAAAACGAACAGCAGAGAACATTCAAAGATTTATGTACAATTAGAGACAGACAAAGTATGTACAGTCAATTGAGGAAGTGAACTCAAGCGTGATGAACCGGAACGAAACGGAGAGAGTAGACGGGAGGTCTCTTCATGATTCCACACGGAGACGTTGTTTTCATCTGGGGAATCGGTCCGACTGATTCGAGATCATAGTCCAGGATCATGTTTCCGAGTACCTGAAGCATCATCTGATCTTCTCGAATACAGGAATGACTCACCAAGTACAACTCTGCTCTTGCCAGTGACTCTCCAAGACAAGACCTCTTGCCAATTCCAAATGGAATCAGCTTCTTCTCCAAATTGTTATTCTCCAGGAACCTCTCCGGTCTGAACTCTGTGTGATTCTTGAACAATTCCTCATCAGTATGAATCAATGCCATGTGTGTCGTGACAGCAGTTCCAGCAGCAAGGGGCTGACCATCGATTACTGTATCTTCCATGACTTGTCGGAAGATGTTCACGTTCAAGATGGAGGCGATTCTTTGAACTTCCTAAAAAACTAGCTTATCTAAATACAGTCACTCCAATGCTTACATTGACTGTAGCATTCAAGTACGGAGTCGCAGTCTTATCAGTCAGTGACACTGATCGATGTCCTCCTGTCAAATGAACCAGCTCTTCTCTGACTTTCACAACGACTTCTGGATGATTCAGAAGACACGCGCAAGCCCAGGAGAGCGTGGTCGAAGTGGTTTCCTGTCCAGCAATCCACAAGTCGTACAGCTCAATCGCAAGGTTCTCAACGCTGAAGTACATACAATATTGTGTCATGCGCAGGGCTGTCCATCCGGCCGGCCACGGCCGGCCGCAGGCGCTTGCAACACACTCCGGCCGGCCGAAGCTGCGGCCGGCCGGGGCGGCCGGTGTGTTTGGCTGCGAGGTGCCGCCGAAGAGAAGTAACGTGTACATTTCGACTCATAGCTCGAGAACCATGAGAGATATCAAAAAACGGTCAACTGAAGAAATGATCAGAATTGAATTTGCTACAACATAGGCTATACAAAAACGTTTCTAAACTAGCTGCAAATTCATTATTAAGCTCAAAACTCACTTCTGAACGATTTTTGTTGATTATGGACAGAGAACGATAGAAAACTGTGTTTATGCAATTTTATCATTCAATTCAATGTTTTTCTACTACAATTTGATGCAGTTTTACGAAAAAACTAGGAAAATCTATTCAATTTGTGCGGTCGTGAATATTTTGAGGGTCTTACAAGAATAATGTTCAAAATACTTCTTTTTAGCTATTCTAAGTTTGACAAAAACTTCAATCACGTATTCATCAAAGCAGTGAGTCAAGATTTGAAACTCACTGCATTGAAACTTTTTTATTTTCACATCAATGATGTATCCAAAACAATAGATTTGTAGGAAATTTCATGCTGATCATTTCGTCAGTTGGCTGTTTTTTGATATCTCTCACGGTTCTTGAGATATTAGTCAAAACGTGAACGAGATTCACTCGACGCGGCGCCTCGTCACAGCTCACACACCAGCCGCCCGGCCGACCCGGCCGGCCGGCGGCCGGAGTGCGGC
>LR539397.1:2598061-2620882 GCA_900536315.3 Caenorhabditis becei | reverse complement strand
TCCTTCTGAGTTCTTTCTCATATTTGGATTCTTTCATTCATTCTTTTTTTGTTTGTGCCATTTTAAAAAAGTTTTTTTTTTCTTTCCATGATATCTTTTAGTCAGTTACACTGGCACAAATCGTATCTTATAACTCGGAGGTCTCTTCATAAGAGCAAACGGTGCAATCGACTTGATCGGAGGAATCTCTCCGACTGCTTCTAGGTTGTAGTTGAGACAAATGTTTCCGAGAATCTGAAAGTTTTTATTGAAAACAGTAATGGTACTTCTTCCCACTTACCAAGTACAACTCTGCTCTTGCCAGAGACTCTCCTGGACACGATCTCTTTCCAATTCCAAACGGAATCAGCTTCTTCTCCAAGCTGTTGTCCTCCAGGAACCTCTCCGGTCTGAACTGTTTGTGGTTTTTAAATAGATCCTCATCAGTATGTATCTGTGACAGGTTCGCAGTGTAGACCGCCCCCGCAGCTACGGGTTGTCCATCGATTACAGTGTCTTCTTCTAGACACCGCGACACATTGAAATTCAGGATCGACGCGATTCTTTGAACTTCCTGAAACAACATCTTTCTGCATATTCAGAATCACAGATGAAGTTTACGTTTATAGTTGCATTGAAATAAGGTGTCTGCGGCCGGTCTGAAAGCGACAATCCTCTGTTCCCTCCTGTAACTTTCAACAGTTCCTCTCTCAACTTTGAGACAACTTCTGGATGATTCAGAAGACAAACTCCAGCCCATGACAAAGTCGTTGCTGTTGTCTCTTGTCCTGCCAGCCACAAGTCGTAGATATCAATTGCCAAAGTGTCCAAACTGGAAAAAAGACAAACTGGACGAGTACGTTTCAGTGCCTTACGTGAAAGTCGACTCGATCCCTTCCTTCTTATCTTTCTCTATCTTCACCAAGAATGCATCAACAAAGTCGGTTCCATCATCTTCTATCACGTGTTCTCCGTTTTCAATTGATGTCACTCTGAATTGCATCAAACCACTTCAACTTCTCATCTGAATCTCACCTGTTCTGGATCGTACTCTTTGCCAATTCGTAGACATATTCGAACGGAGCAAACACTTTCTTCGTTCTCCACATCAGCAACTTTGACTTCAAAAGGAAAATAGGACATATCAAATCAAAAAGTGACAACTGTTCGAGTGACTTATCCAGACTCTCTTTCAGTTTTTTGAATTTCTCATCGTCCTGTTCGAATCTCTCCGAAACCAGCAGTCGGTTGATGATTGAACCGACAGTGAGATCGAAGAACGACGCTGCTTGAATCTCAATGGCGCCGTTGACAAGATGTGTCTTTTGAAAGTCTTGAATCCTGAACGTTCCGAAGCAAAATGAAGACACATTCTACATTTCCACTCACCTATAATCCAACTCCGCCATGATCCTCTCCTCCATTATATTCCTTCCCAATCCAAAGTTTCTCAGAGTTGTCAACGCGAACCTTCTGTGTTCCTGCCAAAAGTCCCCAGTCGAAGTCACTATTCCTCGTCCTTCTCTGATATATGTCATGCCTCCAACTGCAAATCTTGTCCCAAAAATGTTCGATCTCTTGACATGGGTCTCGTGTGCCACTTCAAAATCAGTTATGAAAACAGCTGGTAGAGGTCCGAACCACAGAGTGAACACCTTTCCGTACTCATCTCGGAAGTGGTTTAGTCCAGAGACAACTCCTCCGGTTTTCCATGAGTGAAATACCAGCTGGTGTACATTCCCGATCAAAGGTAGAGGTGTGGGACCTGAAAGGCATTCTATCACTGCCAATTCAAGTACTCACCTTTCGGATACTTGGAAAGACTCCTATACAAGTTGATGGTCAAAACAATCAATAATGTCAGCGGTATCAGTATCAGTAACATTTTCAAGATGATTTCTGCCCGATTTTCTTTTTATATTTGGCCGTGTCGTCTCCGAAACTACACTATCTTTCTCTCAACCGATTAGTGTTTACTCTCTCGAAAAGTGTGTTGTTTGGGATGGGATGGGGTCTGTGACGGGAACGTTTATTTACAAAAAACTAGTGGGAAAAGTGATCATTGAGTTTGGTTTCAAGTCCTCGAGACGAATCGGATACTGTAAGTCGGTGGTCTTTTGAGAAGAGCGAATGGGGACACTGTCTGAATCTTTGGAACACTGCCAACTGGCTCGATGTCGTAGTTCAGAACAAGGTTTCCGATTATCTGAATCGTGGGAATGTTTGTCTCAAGCCGAGTTGTGTAACGAACCAAGTACAACTCTGCTCTGGCCAGTGACTCTCCAAGACAAGACCTCTTGCCAATTCCGAAAGGAATCAGCTTCTTCTCCAAGTTGTTATTCTCCAGGAACCTCTCCGGTCTGAACTCTGTGTGATTCTTGAACAATTCCTCATCAGTATGGATCATGGTCATTTGCGTTGTGAACACTGTCCCAGCAGCAATCGGCTGTCCGTCGATTACAGTGTCTTCTCCAACTGTGCGGAACAGATTCACATTCAGGATGGATGCGATTCTTTGAACTTCCTGAAACGAATTGTCTTCATCCCAGTGCAACCTTCTATTCTTACATTCACAGTCGCATTCAAGTAATGGGTCACCGTTCTGTCAGTCAAGGACACACTTCTGCTCCCTCCAGTGACTCTCAACAGTTCGTTCCGAAGCTCCTTGACGACTTCTGGATGGTTCAGAAGACATGTGAATGCCCAGGAAAGAGTGGTCGAAGTCGTTTCTTGACCCGCCAGCCAAAGGTCATAAACATCAATCGCAAGGGTCTCCAAACTGAAAAAAACCAGATTGTATAGCTTTTCTCTCCGTTCCTTTTACTTGAATGTCGTCCGAATCCCTTCCTTCTTGTCCTTTTCCATTTTCAAAAGGTACGCATCCACAAAGTCGTTTCCCTCGTCGTCAATCACATGTTCTCCGTTTTCAACTGCCTTTGCCCTGAACTGTTCAATTGTTCGTCCGCCAAATCATCAGCACTTGCCTCTTCTGAATACTTCTCTGCGACAGCTCCAAGACATAATCAAACGGAGCAAATGTCGTTTTCGTTCTCCAACTCATAAAGCTCGATTTCAAAATTGGCAATGGACAGAATGCATCAAACAATGAAAGGGTTTCGAGAGATAATGCCAGACTCGATTTCAGTTTCTCGAACTCCTTGTTGTCTTGCTCGAATCTCTCAGAAACCAGCAGTTGGTTGATGATGGATCCAACAAGAAGGTCGAAGAAAGTGCCGGCATGGATCTCGATTGCTCCGTTTTTGAAATGAGTTTTTCGGAAATCTTGAATTCTGAAAAAGTCATCTGTCATCAGTTGGAAAGTCAACGAAACGGGTTATCGTTATCATGTGGACTGATAAGAAAAGCGAAGTTTCGCTGGTTATTTGAACTTTGTCTAGTAATAGTGCCCCATAAACTGTTTCCTGCTCACCTATAATTCAGCTCCTCCATGATCCTCTCCTCCATGATATTTCTTCCCAATCCAAAGTTCCTCAACGTCTGCAATGCGAATCTTCTGTGTTCCTGCCAGAATTCTCCATTCGATCCAATGATTCCTCTTCCCTCTCTGATGTATTCCATACCGCCCATTGTGAACCTTTTGCTGAATATATTCGCTTTCTTGATATGTGTCTCGTGTGCCACGTCAAAGTCCGAAATGTATACAGTAGGCAGTGGTCCGAGGAAGAGAGTGAACACTTTCCCGAACTTCTTTCTGATTTCATTAAATCCTGTCACCACTCCTCCAGTTTTCCAAGCATAATAAACCAGTTGATGCAAATTTCCAACGAGAGGAAGCGGTGCCGGACCTAACAAATTAAATAAGAACATGATCTCATCACTGGTTCATACCTTTCGGATACTTTCTCCTCGACTTGTACAGATTTACAGTGATTATTACTAAAACAGAGAAGAGAACGATGACGCCAAACATGTTGATCAGTTTGTCCAACTGCAGACGCCTTATCAGCAGTCGGTCAACCCTCTTTTATACTCGTCGTACTACTTTAACTACATCTCATTTTCCATGTCACTTGTTCACTTTGTCAAGAGAAACAAAACATCACTGATAATGGAGAATAGACTGAATTCGCGAAGAAATCGACCGACTGAACAGACCAAGAGGCACTAATGTTGGAAATTGGACAGATCTTTGTATCAATTTAAGAAGAGTTTGAAGTGTTTAGTGAAACTAGAACCATCTCAAAGCCTCAAAACTTGAACACGGTTTTTGTGCCCAATGTGGTATCAGCTACAGAACACACTTTTCAAATCAGGTATTATTGGCGAGTTCGAAAGTGTATGATTGTAAGACCTGGGTTTTTTGAATTGCTGATTAGTGATTTTTATGAATGATTTCTATATAAACACCCATGAGAACTGAAGATCATACTCATTTAGTGTTTGAGGGGCACGAAGCGAATGTTGTAATCGGGTGCTCTGTTCAGAATGGAAAACGGGGCACATGTATTTAATTCCGGCACGTCACCAACTGCCTCCAAGTCGTAATTCAGAACCAGGTTTCCGATTAGCTGAAACATGAATAGACCTTCTGATCATGGGGTTTGTTTACCAAGAAGAGTTCAGCCCTTGCCAGTGACTCTCCTGGACATGTCCGCTTTCCGATTCCGAATGGGATCAGAGTCTTGTCCAAATTGTTGCCCAGGAATCTTTCTGGGTTGAATTCGGCCGGATTTTCAAATAATTCCTCATCTCTATGGATCATCATCATCTGCGCCATTACTTTCGTTCCTGCTGCAATCGTCTTTCCATCGACATGAGTGTCCTCGAAAATGTCTCGGAAAAAGCCAATGTTCAGAATTGAAGCAAACCGTTGAACTTCCTGAAAGGAACTATACACTTCGGTTAATATTCTGATTATAGCTCATGCTGCTAACTCACGTGAATGACAGCATTCAAGTAAGGAGTATGTGTTCTGTCTGTCAGGGATACGTTCCTGTTCCCTCCGGTCACAGAGAGCAGTTCATTCCGGAGTCTCCTGGCTACTTCTGGATGATTCAGAAGACACGCGCAGGCCCACATCAAAGTGGTTGAAGTGGTCTCCTGGCCGCCAATCCAAAGGTCATAAAGGTCGAAAACAAGTGTTTCCAGACTGAAAGAACCCGATCAAATGTTCGAAGTCAAATCAATCCACTCACTTGAACGTGGTCGCAACTCCATCTTTTTTGTCTTTCTCCATTTTCGCAAGGAATGCATCAATGAAGTCGTTTCCATTTCCTTCAATCACATGTTCACCCCTTTCAATCGACTCGATCCTGAAACCGATTCCCCGTTCCATGGCAAATTGAGGTTTCTAACCTCTTCTGGACATTCTTTTGGCAGGTTGCATGGATGAAGTCGAACGGAGCAAATACCCTTGAAGTCCTCCACTTCATCCATTTTGAATTGATCAGCCATAGAGGACTGATAACGTCGAAAATCGAGAACTCCTCCATGGTCTTTGCAAAACTGTCCTTCAAGTGTTTGAACTCTTCATCATCCTGCTCGAAGCGTTCCGATGTCAGAAGAGTGTTGATGATTGAACCGACGAGGAGGTCACAGAATGATCCCGAGTGTACTTCAATTCCTCCATTCTTGAAATTGGTCTTCCGGAAGTCATTCATTCTAAAGACATTTAAATCTGTCTTTAGAAAAACCAAAGAAGCTCCACCAACCTGTAATTGAACTCTTCCATAATCCTTTCCTCCATTATATTTCTTCCCAATCCAAAGTTCCTAAGTGTCTGAAGTGCAAATCGTCTGTGATCCTGCCAGAACTCTCCATTCGACATTAGGAGACCTCTTCCCTCCCGAAGATAATCCATTCCTCCCGTTTTGAACCTGGTCCCGAACACATTTGCCCGTTTCACATGGGTCTCGTGTGCCACGTCGTAATCTCCTATGTAAACTGTTGCCACGGGTCCCAACCAAAGTGTGAAAACCTTTCCGTATTCCTTTCGAAAAGAATCGAAACCCGCTACAAACCCTCCACTTTTCCAGATTCGGAAAGCCAGCTGATGGAGATTTCCGATGAGTGGAAGGGGTGTGGGACCTGAAAAACTAAAATGTCACCTTAAAAAACTACAATTTCATACCTTTCGGATACTTTGAAAGGTTCCTCCAGAAATTTACAGCAAAAATAGAGATAAGTGTCAGAAAGAAAAGAATCAGCAACATATTCTGGCTTTCTTCTCGCAGTTGGATCTTTATCAACAGTTATGTCTCTTTATATACCCAGCCACACTACAAAACCCATATTCCAAATACAATTCCCACGTTGCAAACTACACTGAACACACTGTATCAGTATCAATGCGGGCTGATAAAAAGAAAGAGAAAATGACTTTTTGGACTTCTAAGTCTGCCATTCAGTGTCTCTCCATGTGTTTTCTGCTTGACTCGTTGTGCCTTTTTCCTCCAAACAAATGTTCAGTTCTTGTTGCTACTTGATACTCTTTTACAATTCACCAGTTCTGACCCGTGGAACTTCACTCAATTAAAAAAACAACGTTTTGATTTGAAATTTATTTTATAGTTACTTACAACTAATTTTATAGGCTTTTTGTTCAATTTTTGACCGGTACAAATCGAATGTCATAATGTGGAGGTCGTTTCAGTAGGCCGAACGGAGTGATTGTTTTGATTGCGGGAAGTGGACCGACTGGTTCGACGTCGAACTGCAGAATCATGTTGGCGATGATCTGGAAGTAGATGTTCACTTTTAGAAGAAATTGCGATAGACCCACTAAGTAGAGTTCAGCCTTGGCCAGTGATTCCCCTAAGCACGACCTCTTTCCGATTCCAAACGGAATTAGTGTCTTCTCTAAATTATTGTTCTCCAAGAATCTCTCCGGTTTGAATTCGTACGGGTTCTTGTAGATGACTTCATCAGTGTGCAACATGGACATTTGAGTCGTCAGAACAGTTCCAGCAGCCAATGGTTGACCATCAATCACAGTGTCTTCCTCAACTTGCCGCAGAAGATTTATGTTGAGAATCGACGACATTCGTTGGATTTCCTGAAACCAAACTCAATATTTTGGATATTGAAACAGTTGTTTACATTGATTGTTGCATTCAGATAGGGCGTCTCCGTCCTGTCGCTCAACCCAATACTCCTGTTCCCTCCTGTCAGTTTCAAAAGTTCTTTTCTCAACTTGGGGATAACTTCGGAATAGTTCAAAAAGAGTGCGAAAGCCCATGTGAGCGTGGTTGATGTTGTCTCCTGTCCAGCCAGCCACAGGTCATACAAGTCAATCGAGAGAGTGTCCAGACTAGAAATAAACAACTTTCACAACTTCAAAAAAGGAATCTCACTTGAATGTTGAGTTCACTCCGTCCCTCTTGTCCTTCTCAATCTTCTCCAAGTAGGCATCAACGAAATCATTTCCCCCGTCCTCTATCACATGTTCTCCACTCTCCACGGCAGCAGCTCTTCTCGCAATGTTTCTCTTGACCAAGTTCAGAATGAACATGAATGGTTCGAAGATCTTCTTCTGTCTCCAGCTCATCAGTGGAGAATTCACAACTGCTGTCGGGAAGAAGATGTCGATGATTCCCATGTTCTCGAATGATTGGGCAAGACAGCTCTTCATCTTTTCGAATTCCTTGTCGTCCTGCTCGAATCTCTCGGAGAGAAGAAGTTGATTGATGATGGATCCGACGAGAAGATCGAAAAAGGTCCCGGCATGGATCTCAAACGATCCATTTTTCTGTCCATGAGTCTTTGAATAGTCGGCAGTTCTACAAACTTTAGTTGAAACTACGAACCCTTCCGAATCGAACCTGTAGTTCAGCTCTTCCATGATCCTCTCCTCCATAATGTTCCTTCCCAATCCAAAGTTCCTCAACGTCTGCAATGCGAACCTTCTATGCTCCTGCCAGAACTCTCCATTCGATCCGATGATTCCTCTTCCTTGTCGAATCGATTGCGATGTTCCAGTTGCAAATCGCTTTCCGAAAGCATTTGCTCTTTTGATATGCGTCTCATGTGCCACGTGGTAATCAGAGATGTAGACAGTTGCCAGTGGTCCCATCCAGAGAGTGAAAACCTTCCCGTACGTCTTCTCGAAATGGTGGTAAACTTGAACAATGTTTCCGTATCTTAATCCATGCCACACAATTTGATGCAAGTTTCCAATCACGGGAAGTGGAGTTGGTCCTGAAACAATAGCTTGAATTAGTTGAGAAGCTGCAAAATAACCTTTCGGAAGATTCTGTCGCTTTTTCCATTGATAAGCAGTGGCTACTGCAGCCAAGGTTATTAGTAACAGGATAATCAACATTGTAACTGATTAGTCCGTTTCTTTTTGATTTACCTTTATATACCGACCACATGGAAATTGATAAGCGGAGGAGAACAAGTCACACTACAAACTCTTCGTCTAGTCGCCTGGAGACCACACGAACGGGAGACCAATATCACTGACCAACGACAGCGTTGTCGAGTGATTCGGAGACTTCGGAGATCAAATGAAACATGTATAAAAGCAGTGGAGTGGACAGTTTGTAAAGTTTGTATCCTTCTCATTTTCGAGTTTTCTGAAGTTCGAAAAGCAAAAAATCAAAGCTTCTTAGATCGCCCTGGTCGAAAACATTCGACTTCTCTTCAACTGGAGTGAGAAGTTGGAAAGCTTTTGTCAGAGGACCGTTGTATTTTATGAAATTCTTTGGTTTTCAATACTCATAGCGTAACTTGTAACAAAATTTTGCCTGTTTTCAAACCATCAAACACTTGTTCGGGTCAGGACACAAATCATAAACCTCATGAAGCTATTTTCTCATCTCCATCATACTTTCCTTCCAAACAATAAGTAAGACATCAAAGTTTATTACAAATATTTACAACAATTTCACACAAACTAATCACACTAGTTTTTGACCGGTACGAATCTGATTTTGTAATGCGGAGGTCTTCTGAGAAGGCCGAATGGAGTGATTGTTTTGATTGGAGGAAGTGGGCCGACTGGCTCGATGTCAAACTCCAGAACCAAGTTGGCAACGATCTGGAAGAATGTGATGAGCAAGAAAACGGATGGCGATAAGCGTACCAAGTAGAGTTCAGCCTTGGCCAGTGACTCCCCAAGGCAAGACCTCTTTCCGATTCCAAATGGGATCAACGTCTTCTCCAAATTATTGTTCTCCAAGAATCTCTCCGGAATGAATTCAGTTGAGTTCTTGAATACTTCCTCATCAGTGTGCAACATGGACATCTGCGTCGTCAGAGCAGTTCCTGCAGCCAATGGTTGTCCAGCAATCACAGTGTCCTCTTCGATATGGCGGAGCAAGTTGATGTTGAGAATTGAAGCGATTCTCTGGATTTCATTGCAAGTTGCATTGAGATACGGAGTCTCCGGCCTGTCGCTGAGTCCGACGCTTCTGTTCCCACCCGTCAGCTTCATCAGTTCCACTCTCAACTTATTGTACACTTCCGGATGGTTCAGAAGGCAAGCGAAAGCCCATGTGAGTGTAGTTGATGTTGTTTCCTGGCCGGCTTGCCAGAGATCGAATACATCAATCGCAAGAGTCTCGAGACTGAAAAAGCAACGAATTCTCACAAAGAAACATATTCAAATAACTCACTTGAAAGTGGATTTCACTCCGTCCCTCTTGTCTTTCTCAATCTTCTCCAAGTAAGCATCAATGAAATCGTTTCCTCCGTCCTCTATCACATGTTCTCCACTCTCCACAGCTGCAGCTCTTCTCGCAATGTTTCTCTTTGTGACATCGTAAATGAAATCGAACGGCTCGAAAATCTTCTTCTGTCTCCAGTGCATCAGCGGAGAATCCAGAAGCCACGTGGGGAAGAAGATGTCGACGACTCCAAAGTTTTCCAAGGAAAGGGCGAGACTTGTCTTCATCTTTTCGAATTCCTGATCATTCTGTTCGAATCTCTCGGAAATCAGCAACTGATTGATAATGGAGCCAACGAGAAGATCAAAGAATGTGCCAGCGTGGATCTCAATGGCCCCATTCTTATTGTGACTCTTGGCATAATCAGCAGTTCTGTAGTTCAGCTCCTCCATGATCCTCTCCTCCATAATATTCCTTCCCAATCCAAAGTTTCTCAACGTCGTCAAAGCGAACCTTCTGTGTTCCTGCCAGAACTCTCCATTCGATCCGATGATTCCTCTTCCTTCTCTGATGTAGTTCGTGGTTCCTGAAGCGAATCTCTTGCTGAACAAGTTGGCCCTCTTGATGTGTGACTCATGAGCCACTTGATAGTCGGAGATGTAGACAGTCGGCAGTGGTCCCATCCAGAGAGTGAAAACTTTCCCGTAGATTTTTTCAAAGTGGTGGTACACTTGGACAATGCTTCCGAGTCTCAGACCATGGTAGACGATTTGGTGGAAGTTGCCGATGAGGGGAATCGGAACTGGACCTGTAACATAAGAAATAGGCAAGTCAGCCTGACAGAGATCCTCTGCTAACCTTTCGGAAGTCCTTGTCGTTTTCTCCATTGATAAGCAGTGGCAACTGCAAAGAATGTGACGAGTAGCAGGATGAACAACATTTTGAACAATGTTTTTGTCAGTTCATCTCCCTCTTTCCTTATATACACCACTCACGTGTAGTAGATAAGACCGTCTCGGCACACACACTACTCGCACTACAAAATCTTCGACTAGTTTATAGGACGAAGTGGGAAATTAGCGTTCACAGTTTCAAACAACTTTGGGAATTGGTGATGCTCAGCATGAATACTTCTTGGCACAGGTACAATACTTATCCAAAATAGTGGTACCAAATAGTGGTACCTCCAAATGAGTTATCTTATCCTTCCAAAATCTGTTATAGCCACTGTTCTTACAAATTTTGTTTCTAGCACATTTTTGAACCTTATCGTCAGAGCACTTCTTCGAGTCTTCCTTCAATTTCCTAATCTAAACCACTATTCTCCATCTTTTTCTGGTGTTTTCTCTTCATTTTCGTTTCCCAATTCCAAGGTCGTTTCACCGATTCCTTCAAATTTGATAACGAAAACTTACAAATCGTCGATAAGACCAGGTTCAAAGAAGACTTTCGCCGACTGATCAAAAACTATTTATTGACATTTTGAGAATACATTTTATGCAAAATATGGTAAAAACCCGATTATCACTTCAAATACAGAGAACCCTAACAACATCCTCCTACATATTTTTCAAGAAGTTGTTCTGCTGACGTTCCTGGCACCACGGTTTCCTGCTTCGGCTTTTCTCTTGGAGATTCGCGCATCTGAAGTGAATAAGTAATACTGAATGATCGAAATTTGTCTTACTCTTGCCAAAACCGTGTCTGCCGTTTCATAAAATGCCTTATCAATGTTTGTATTCAATTTAGCCGAAGTCTCGTAGAACCTGAAACTATGAACTGTTTTGATGATACAGTGGACTGTTTCGTACTTCATTCCGTGCTCCAATGCTAGCATTTCCCCTCGTTCCCGACTGACCACTCTCTTATTCGTTTTATCAGACTTGTTTCCCACGAGAATTTTGACAACGTCTTCCGAGGCATGCTGAAACCCAAACTGGTCAGGTGCCAACCTATTAAAGACGTTAGTCTCACGTCTTCAATTTGGCGCAACCAGTCCGCGACGTTTTTAAAGCTCTTGGCATTCGTAACATCATAAACAACAAGTATTCCCATGGCTCCCCGGTAGTACTGATGTGTGATCACTCGAAACCGTTCCTGTCCGGCCGTGTCCCAGACTTGAAGGTTCACTCTTTGTCCATTTGCCTCAATCTCTTTGGTTTTGAAGTCAATCCCTGAAGAAAACAGTTGATAAGTTATAGGTGATAAGAACAAACCGATAGTGTTGATATGCGAAGTATCGAACCGGTCATCCGAAAACCGTAAAAGAATACATGTCTTTCCGACTGCAGAATCACCGATTAGCATCAATTTTAGCATGCCGAAGGAAAACCGATGTGTTGCTGAATCGAAAAAAATTATATAATGTTGAGAAACTGTTTTGTTTATAAAGAAAACGTTCAAAGGCGGAGAATTCGTGAACTCGGACAGTATAACAGCAAAAACTTATGAGGAAGACATGATGACAAGACCGGAGTTATCATGAGTAAGGATGGAACAGATTGTGAAATGACAGGGCTATTGCTGTTGAAACTAGCAAGAGAACTGGTTGAGAAAGTGATGACTCATGGGAAAACGGATTAGAGAACAACAGATGGAGTGGGTTGAACTGGTGAGAACTGACATTTCAAATGATGGCTGTTACCAAACTACACATAGTCTTGGGAGAGTCATGGAGATGTGAATGGAGTGACTGCGACTTTGTTGGACCGGAACATTTGAAAAACAGACAAACGGATGGTTGGGTTGAGTGTGAGATATACTATGCCGACGGAACCTTGAATAACAACTGGAATTGGTTTCAGAGTAGTGTCAACTTGCCCGTTGACATTTGCCATGAAAACTGAGCGACTGGCATCATCCAATTGGGACACTTGAGAAATTGCATGGAAGAATGCAAAACAGATGTGGTGCAGTGGAAGAGGCAGATGATGGTCACTTGCAGGATCACCTGCCGACGGGAATTCGAAATCTGGATGGAGTTCATTTTGTTCTTGGAGATCATGAATGCGACGAAATAGGTGTAGAGAGCGAGAGTTACGATAGAGAGAAGAGCGTTGTTGACAGTTTGGACGATGTTGAAATAGTGGGAGTGATCTTGGAGTCCGATTCCCGGATCGAAAGACCAGGTCATGAGTTCGGGACGGAAAATAGCTGGTTTAGTGAAAAGAATACAGTAGGCAGGGGCAATAACAGTCATGAAAACTATCGGATAGTTCACGTACTTCTCGAATATCCAACTGATATGCAGTCCCTTGTCGATTTCACTGATCCGGCAGACTGCTAGGGTGATACAGCCGATCGAGCATCCGACCCACCAACCGAAAGCATTGCACCCGAGAACGAAAAACAAGGTCGGGGAATCACAGAATGCGATTCCGAAGAAACCGAGAATCCCAGTCAGTACAGAATTCAGAAATGTAGCAATGATGTCACAAACGGCAAGAGACATCATTATCTTGTAAACTGGAGTGCGGGTTAGAGAAAGCATTGATATAAGGCACAAAATATAGATAATCTGAAGTATAAGAGACTAATGATCGGAAGAAGTAACTGTGACATACCAACATAAACATTCCACTTGTGAAGAAATACAGACCTAGATAAGGTCTTCTGACTCGTTGATAAGTATTCAGCTCCGGTGGGCATTTGTAGAAGAAAGGGTTTGGAGTGAAGTCATTAGATAACAAGTAAGCTAGAGACATGTGAAAGCTTGATGGGACATCCATTTTGGTGAAAGAAGTAACTTATCACTGTGAATGAGAGACAGTTTGGATCGGCTGTTTTCATGACGGAAGCAATCCTCCAGTGGGCGACGTTGAGCGTGTTTTCTTGAAGTACTCGGTTCGCAAGGTCACAATTTCTTTTGGAAAAGTGATCAATGAACTGCAAATTCCGAGCTTGAATCATTACAGAGTGACCGAGAGCTGTGGAATAACATGCGAGACTGTTTGAACATGCAATTCAGTTGTCACTTTGTTCTTTCGGAACAGCTTCAGAACATGCGAACGAATGGTTTTGTTGAGTGTTAGGTAGACGATGCTCACGGATCCTGTTAAGATTCTGTTGGACTTCAAAGTAGCCTTTCAACTAACCTGTAGCCATTTGCCACGCAAACTGTGCCATGAGAATGAGCCATTCTGGAGAATAAAAGAACTGCATGTAAGAGAAAAGGAGAGAAGTGGTGCAGTGGAAAAAGCAGATGATGGCGACTTGGAGGATGACTTGGCGCTGAGTTCTCGAATGAGCCCCGGAACTGAGATGGTTGTCTTTTGAGAGAATGAAGCGAACGAAGTAAGTGTAAAGAAGCAAGGAGATTGTGGAGAAAACAACGTTGTTGATGGGTTGAGCCAGGTTGAAATAGTAAGAGTGATCCAATATTCCGATGCCTGGATCGAAAAACCAAGACATGAATTTGGGACGGAATATGACTGGTTTGGTGAAGAGAATTCCGTAGAAAGGACAGATGATCGAGGTGAAGAACAGGAGTTGGTTACAGTACTTGGTGAATATCCAGTCGATGTTCAGGTTCTTGTTGATCTCACTGATACGGCAGACAGCCAAGGAAATGCAACCGACGGAACATCCGATCCACCATCCGAAACCATTGCAGCCGAGGAAGAAGACGATGGTCGGGTGGTCACAGAATGTGATCCCGGAGAAGCCCAGGATCCCGGTGGATATTGAATTGACAAGAACAGAAGGAATGTCGCAAAAGGCAAGTGATATCATTATTTTGAATGCTGGCGTACGGTTGATGCAGAACATTGCCAACAAGCAAAGGACGTAGAGACTCTGGAATACAGAAAACACTTCGGTTACTGAAAACTGAAAACAAAACTAGAACTACGGAATTTGTTCTTGTACTACGGTTCATTAGATCAACTCTTTAGGAGTTACTATTTCTTGAATCTGTGTTCAGTACATGTCATATTCATACCAAAAAGACGACTCCACTTATGAAAAAGTAGGTTCCCAGATAAGGTCTTCTCACACTTTCTCCTGATTTCATTGACCAATTCTCTGGACATGAGTAATAATTAGGGTTTGGCTTGAAGCCATTCAGAAGTAAATATGTCAGAGACATTTCGAAACTCGGCGGGGTAGACATTAGATAACTGAACGACTTTCACAAAGAAAGTGTTCTTATCACTGGGAATAACAAATCATATCATGTCTGAAGGTATCCTCAAGTGGGAGGAAAGGTACAGAACTATAACGGGAACAAAATATTTATGTCAAAGTGCTGGAAGCTGGTGGTAAAACGGGCGTTACTGGGGGTTTGTACAAGTGGAAAAACTTGAGAACGGCGATTCGATACGGACTGATGAAATAGACAGTGACGACTGGATTGAAGAGTATCATGGCTCCGAGAGGGATTTGCATGAGGTTCTCGAGAAGAGGGACGACGGAATCATGACGGGCGTTGACACTTATGTAGATGGAACTGGTGGCCGCAGTGAGCAGAGGACCGAGAGTTTGGGCAAGGAGGACCTGAAAAGATGAGATGGAAGGGCTTGGAGGGAATGTGTGGTACGTTGAACAGGGATTTGTGAAGGTCCTTGGATGATGAGGAGAACTGGAACTTTGCCAAGTATCTTCTGATTCTCCACCAGCAGATGGCAGAGATGAAGAGGACGATCCAAGGTGTCAGAACCGACGCTACTGTCATCACTGAAAAGTTATTGGAAACAATCGGAAATCAATCAGTTCCCAACCTATTTGAGACGGGGAATAAGCGTCAACAACTGCGTAATACGTCCAATTCGATGTGATCAGTTCTGGACGGACAGTGGATATTGCCTCTTTGACTGTGTCCATTGGCACGAGGACCATGTAGTAAACCCAGTTCTGAAAACTAACAACATTGGTTCTTGGCTCTCCAGAAATCTTACAAAATAAGCAAAATGAATGATACTGTATCCATAGCAAGCCGAGTGAACTTTTGTTCTGTCGAAACTGTCAAAGGGCATTGTTATGAGGACCACTCTGTAGATGTAGGAGACAATAAAGATCACGTGGTTCAGCAAGTAACTTGTCATTTTTTGAGTGTGCCCTGGAATTGGAAAGTGAACAGATGAGAAAGTGTTGGTGAGCTGACAGAAGAAGCAGAACTTGGCCCTGGCTTCCAAGTCAGTCGAGTACAGCTCACAGAACCCTTTCAGCATTGCGAACATTCTGTTGCCTGTTGGAAACGTTCTCACTGTCTGCATGATAACCGAGAGTCCCATCACCAAGTCTGATATTGTTATCAACCGAATCATGATTCTCAAATATCTCAACTTCTATTGATAATATCAGTTTTTGGAACTTACGAATAAGTCTTTAGAGTTTCTGGCGTGAATTTTATGATGATTCCAAAAACAAAAAGGTTGAATGCAATTCCAGTTGGGCCGATAACCAGTTCATAACTTCGGATCAGAGTATCAGACCAGTGGTCAAGCACAGAGGAATTCATAACACAGACATGGGGAAGTGGTGATATTCAAGCGTTTTATGCGAAAGAATTCGGCTGGTGGCAGTTGGAAAATGTCGTGGAGGAGGATAATTATGTGTTGGAAATGGGCTTGAAGTATCGGGGAAAACTAACACATCTACAAGTTGAGCTCCTTGGATCTTGGGCATTTGAGGAAGTAGTTGAAGTTGGCTGGATTGAGAGAAGAAAGCAATCTAGTAACATAGTGATCAACGATTCCGGTAGCGTTCAAAGGTTGAGCCGGGTGTTGACTGCAAAAAGATATTAGTCACTTTTCAAACGTATTTTTCACCGCGGGCACGTGTATTTGACAAAGACATTGTTGTTTTGTGAAACGGTTTTCCGTGTCTTTCAATGTTGACCTACAGAAGCCAATGATGTATTGTTCGGGGTTTCAGGAATTTCAAAAAGTCAAGTTCAAGGTATACACGGAAACTTTGAGGCAATGCCTCAAGAAACTGATAAACTTGGAACAGTGGAGTGACCCAAAAAAGTGGACAGAGTGCCCTCTTGTTTTGCTAGGAGCATTCATTTTTTCCGAATTTTCTGCAAACAGTAACTACTTTCTGTACTTTTGTTCAGCACACTCGGACACAAATTTGTGTGACCGAAGGGAATGAGTCAGAACAGACAAACAGTTGTGCGCGCTTCGAATTGTCATTCTTTTCGTGTTTTCCCCCGGTGACTTTTCGGTCTCAATGGACATTTAGAATCTAGTCGAGAGACGCAGAAATGTTTATAAAAAGTGTCGATTTGAACTGTATATGCGGCCGCGCCCAGAAGCTTATCAGCCGGAGAGATAAGGAAATGTCAGTAGAGGACAAGTGGTTTGAGATGAGCAGTGAGTCAGTGAACTGTCTTCCCGATATTACGGTAAGTGCAGTATGTTGATAATATTCAAATTTTGTTATTCAGAAAACTGAAAAAAGAAGTCGTCAGTCAAGACGAAAAGAGAGAAATCCATCTTGTTTGCCTGCGAAATGCAGTATTTGTACCAATCCAGCAGTCGGTTATCACTATGATGTGAGCAGTCATATGCAAAGTATTCTAATAAGTCTCTACTTCAGGTTGCTTCTTGTAACGGCTGCAAAGCTTTCTTCCGTCGGACCATCATTAGTGGGAGACGGCACAAATGCACTTCCAGTAATCAGTGTCTGGAGGATCTCGAGGTGTTCAGTAAGCAGTTCATGTCACTGCTTCCTAAACAGTTTACTAATTTCAGATAAAAGTAGGAAATTGTGTCCTGGTTGTCGATTCCAGAAGTGTGTAGACCTTGGAATGAATCCTGTGTCAATTCAAGAAGAGTTGGTTTCCAAAGAAGGAAAGGCGATGCAGAGAGAAATCCTACGACACCGGCACTGTTCAAAACTTCAGATTTTGGTTTGGCAAAAACAAACAAAGAAACAAAAGTGTATATTTTCCAGGCATCCCATTCTAGAGATGAACTTGACTCTGTGATACGACAGTTATCAAATGCAGAGGATCAGCTTCATGAGAGCCTCACTGCGGATCTGACTCAACGAAAAACTTTAGAAGATGACTGGAGATCACTAACTGATATTCTTATGTCACCTTCATCTTCTGAAATAAAAACAGTTTCGAAACCACCTTTTGAACAGAACCAGTGGGTTTTCCTAGACTGATACGGAAAACTCAACTTAACTTTCAGAGAATCTGAAGTGTCTTCTGCCTATCACAGCCTTTACTCTATTGTTGAATACGTCAAACTTCTGAACTTCTTTCCCTACATCCATATAGAATCAACAAAGCAACTCATCATCCAAAGTGCTTTGACCTGTTGGAACATGACGATGGCCTACTCTTCTAAACATACGTTTTCATGGGACCGAGATAGTGCGCTTTGGGTTGGTCATGCTAAATTTGTCAAGAAAACAAAGCATCTCTTCTCTAGAAACAGTGTGGACCGAGTTGAATACATGCTTCTGAAGGTGATCGTTCTGTGCAATCCAGGTAAGTTGTGATTAGTTTACCGAACTAGAAACTTCATGAAACGGTTACAGTAGCCATTGAACTTCCCGAAGACAAGTTGCTCATTGAGCAACAAAGACATCAATATGCCAGTCATCTGTTGAACTATTGCTTGAAACTACACGGCACACTGAACGGACCCAGCAGATACGCTTCTCTTCTGTCGATGCTTACAGTGCTCGAGATGCATCAGTACGAACAGAAGTGCTACCATCTGTTTCTCAAGACATTTCACAAAGAGTTCGCTTTGACGAGCCCTTTGTATGATGAAATATTGGAATTTTCTAGTTGCTGTAGTGGGGACAATAGAGTACATTCAGTTCTTTGAATAAAAGTTTATTTACATAAACAATACATGTTCCCAACTGTCACTGTCAAATGATATTCTTATTGAGTAACTCGCACGTTGTGAGTACTTGTCTGGAAGAGGTTGGCTGAAGTAGTCGCTTGGTGGCTGAAGTAGTCGCTCTGCTCTGAATTCCGTCGTCTGCATTTCAGGAAGTCTGAAACTGTTTCTTTTTCATTATCGTTCAAGTGTAACCTACCGAATATCGCTTCTCTGTAAGGTTTTACTATCAGCAAGTTTGGCAGGGGCTCGAGAGAAGGATAAAGAGCAACCATGATAGACACGATGACACTGTTGCAGCCGAGATCAATGTTGAGGAATGCGAAGAGCAGAAGCACGGCGGTGGGGATGTGGACAAGGAAGATCGGGACGAGGGTCTGGGTGACCAGGGCGTGGAACAACTGCTTCTGAAGGTTCTGGAACTGGCTGGACGAAGAGATCTGCATGACGTCGGTGATTTTACGGTAGCACTTGAATCCGTAGTAAACGATGATTGAGAATGTGCAGGCCTGAACTTTATGATAATCTAGAAGTTCTGGTGACACTTACGATGGTGATCAGCATAATGCCAAGACTGAAAATGGACCGAAAGTGGAAGTGCACCTCTCCGTCAGCCGTTCTCTGGTACACGTGGACTCCAAAGTACTCGAAGTCATCTATGCTTTTGCCGAATGTCTCGAGTATTCCGTCCCGTACGTAATCACTTGTTATCTTATCAGGACTGCACAGATAGTATCCATTGGCCATCCAAACCACGCCCATCAGAACGGGAATCATCAGCCATATGCCGAGTTTCCAGGAGTGGAAGGTGGCGAGGAGGGGGTTCTCACTGACCACGAGCCATCGGTAGATGAAATGGAGGGAGAGGATGGTCAGGGAAGCACCGAAGAAGATCCAGTAGATGAGGTTGAGGAAGACGAGGGCCGAACGACCGACGAGTTTGTCACTGACACTGACCAACTCGACGATTGCAGGACCATGGGAGTAGTGGATCTGTTTGATATCACTGATAAGAAACATTCGGATTATCAGTAAAACTCACCGGGACCAAGAATGAATCAAGCAATGAGTACAGTATCTCGTAGACTGCAATGATGATCATCAGATGTTTGTAAGCTCCCAGCTGCTTTGGAGACTTTGTGGCAACCAGGAATATGGAAAGAGCATTCAGAAAGATGGACACGGCCGCGGAACCGTAGTAGACGTAGCCGACGAGCACACGGAAGTCAGTCTCGTTCCGCATCGTTCAGATGAAATGAAGAAGAGAATGAAATGGATGTGTACATGGAACACTTGGCCAGACAATTCATCTGGGAGGGAGTGGTCGGAAAGAAGACATTTATTCTGCGACCGTCACTTGTTATTCAACGGAAACAGATCAAGAATCCAACCTAAGTACGGGTGATAAGGAAATGTCGAGAAGGTAATCCATTCCGTGACGCCAGGGATAACATGACGCGAGGGCGTATAAGAGCATGTGAGGTACACGAAGGAGCCGACAACGAACTAGCAACTTCTCACGCCTGGATTAACTGATACATGTATGAGTAGGCTTCTTGTAGTTTTGACATGTCTAGGGTCCAGACTACTTTTTAGTCGCCGCTTCAGTGACTATTTTCCAGTGGTTTCTTGAAAGTTACGTGTATAGCTTCAATTCAGTGAGTCACTTCTTATGAACACAAGCATGAATAAAGATTGATTACTATAACCGTGACGTAACTTTAAAAAAATATGTTAGTGTGATTTCTGATTCCAGCACGATTTTCCCCGTTCTTCCTGATGTTTGCCACGTCGAGTAATCCTTGAACAGTTGTCAGTCAGGCAGATGTTTGATTCATCTGCTCACCGCTTATCTGTCCCGGAAACGGCTGAACCTGTTTTCGGCATCGGCAGTATCCTGAAATATAACTTCTTTCTTAACCTGAAACAGCTTCCATTAGTACCTGAAAGTGCTTCTCGGTACGGTTTGATGATGAAAAAGTTGGGAAATGGGTCGATTGCTGGATAGAGTGTGATACTGGTTGTTACGACTGTGCTGTACGGTCCGAGGTCAATGTTCAAGAAAGCGGCAGAGAACATGACTCCAACTGGGAAGTTCATGAGCACTATTGGGATGAGTGTCTGGATGACAAGAGCGTAGAACAGCTGCTTCTGAAGGGTCTGATGGTAAGAGGATGTGGAAGATTGGAGGACACTGGTGATACGGTGATGGCATTTGACTCCGAAGTAGATGATGATGCAGAATGAGATAATCTGAAAGTTCCTTGTTTCCGAGGCATCTTTCGAGTAACTCACGACACTAATCAACATCACAGCAGTGCTGAACACCGAGTCAAAGCGCAAGATTATCTTTCCGTCAGCAGAAAATTTATAAAGATAAATTGCATGATAAATGGTCTTATCAATGTCTTTTCCAAATCTCAAAGACACTTCCTTTCTCACGAAATCCGAGATTTCTCGGTTAGGACCGCAAAGTAACAATCCATTGAGACTCCAGATGACACCATTCACAAACGGAATCAGAAGCCAAAGGATCAGCTTCCAAGAGTTGAATGTGACAAGAAGTTTGTGTTTACTGATAGCAAAATATCGGTAAACAAAGTTCACAGCGAACAAAGCCAGTGATGCTCCGAAGAATCCCCAGAAAACTAGGTCAAGTACGGAGACGAAGGGTCTTCCGAGAATGTCATAATTGGCAGTGCTCAAGAGTACGATTGCAGAAGACTTTGAGAAATGGACCTGGAGATTATGAACATACGGTGATAACTTCCTGATAACTCACTGGTAACAGTAATATGTCCAGGATAGAGTAGAGAATCTCAAAAATTGAAATGATAATCATCAAATATTTGTATGTTCCGACATGTTTCGGAGACTTTGTGGCTATGATGAATATGAGAAGTGAGTTGAACAAGCAGGAAACTGCAGAAGAAATACAGTAGAAGAAGCTGACAAATCCGGAAATATCGAATCTGTTCGACATGATAGTAACTAAATTATAGTTTCGCAAGACTAGTTACTCTAGATTCGTATGTTGTTAGACATAATTTCGAGAATGTGTGCCCGTTTGTGACGTATCGAATCCACAGGGAACAGTTATCCGAGACACAAACAATCAACACAGCTTTCAGAGTAGTTATCATACTTGCGTGGATGTACGTACTGTCACTTTCCCTCTGGGTTGTTCTGACTGTTGTTGTCCCGATGGTTTGCAAGTGAGAAGCTCTGAAATGAGGAATGATTAGAAGAAGCATCTCTTTCAATACCTGTCAGTGCATCCCGATATGGCTTTATGATGAAAAAGTTGGGAAACGGGTCGATGGCCGGGTAGAGTGTGATACTCATCGTGGCAAGTGCACTGTATGTTCCCAGGCCAATGTTCATGAAGACAGAGACGAAAAGGACTCCGATCGGAAAGTTCAAGAGTAAAATTGGAATGACAGTTTGGATGACCAGGGCATAGAATAGTTGCTTTTGGAGGTTCTGATGATAAGAAAAAGTTGCGATTTGGAAGGCGCTGGTGATTCGATCGTAGCATTTGACACCCAAGACGATTATGATAAAGAAGGTTATGATCTTGAAACTTATTGAATGAAATTGGATTCGCGACAAACTCACGATACTCGTTAGCATCAGTCCAACAGTGACTAACGAATCGAATCGGAATGTGACTTTCCCGTTCCCATCAGTTTGATACAACCGTACTCCTCGGTAAACCAACTCATCAATATTCTTTCCGTAGCTCGAGAGTAATTCTTCTCTCACAGACTCGTTGATCACTTCATTTGGGCCACATAGAAATATGCCAGTGAGAAACCAGATGAGACCGTTGGAAAAGGGAAGCAACAACCATAGAAGAAGTCTCCAGGAGATGAAACTATTCAACAGTTTGTGCTCACTGATAACGAGATAACGATAGACGAAATTGACTGCGAAGAGAGCATGAGAGGCCCCGAAGAGTCCCCAGAAGACACAGTCGAGAATGGAGAGAAACGAACTACCGAAGAGGTCGTAGTTGGAAGCACTGAACACTATGATAGTGGATTTGTAGGAGAAATGGATCTGAAAATCATAATGAAAATATTTAGGAAAACATGACGGACCGGTAACAGAATAAAGTCGATGCACTCACGTAATTTTCCGTCAATGTGCGGGCATAAAAGCGCTTATATGCGGCATGTTCACGGCAAATACGCCCTTTTTTGATGGCAAACGCGCGGAAGACGTTCGGCACTGTAGGCAATTGCTCGTTCGCTGTCTCGAAAAAAGGCAGCATGCGCACAAATGCCTACAATGTGCTCGACGCTTACAGGAGGAGAGGAAACGAACACCCACCCACTACTTGCTAGTCAACCCGGTTACCCACTTTACCACTTACCACTTGCCGGAAAGCTGGTATGAAGCGCATAGATGTGCGCGCGGTATTCCAAATTAAGCTGTGCGCCGCAAGTTTCATGTTCCGA
>LR539397.1:2552052-2597735 GCA_900536315.3 Caenorhabditis becei | reverse complement strand
TGTTAGAAGTGTGATGAGCAAGGGCGCACTGCTTCAGGCACTCGTGCTTATCCATGACGGCACTTTCGCGAATTCCGTGCTTTTCTTAAGCACAGGTGCCGGCATTTGCGACCATGTGCCCTCAGTGTGCTTTTTTTCATCCTGATCGGAAGAAAAAAGACACTGTGCCTAGGCAGTGCGCGGCTGTGCTTAGACTGTTTTTGCCGGCAAATAAGCGCTTTTATGCCCGCACATTGACGGAAAATTACGTGAGCAGGAGTAAACTATCTCAAAGAGAGCATCAATCAGCAACAAGTTCCGGTAAGCCCCGAAATGTTTTGGAGATTTTGTTGCAATTATATAGATCAGTAAAGTGTTTGAGATTATTGAAAAGAAAGCAGAAGTACCATAGAATACGCTGACGGACCGTACGATGTCAAGTTGGTTGGTCATTGCGGAAGAGAATGCAGAAGACGATGTAGTTTTGAGTGAAGAGTGCTCGACGAGACTTTATTGGAGTCTTTCGGGAATTTATTAACCCATTGGAGATAACACATTATCGAAACAGACTTGAAAGTACGAACATGAAGTGCTTGAAAGATTAGAGAAGTTGTTTGGGTCACCACTTCGAAGTAACGATGTGGAAGTTTCTTTATGAATGGTTTTGAGACACTTTCGAACGTTTCCTTCCACATGAAAGCCATTCTGAAAGCATTACCTACACCAAAAAAGATTCAGAGACTTACGAAGAAATACTTCACCAACTGATCTTTTCATATCTTCTTGAAACCTTTCAAGAGCGGGAAGTAATAGAACATTCGAAGACTCGGTGACACTACAATATCTATGTTTATTGTGATAGACGATAGAGTTTACACGAACAATGATGCACAAATATTTATTCACCATGTACAACTTATCAAAACAATTACTTTTGAGCTTTCTGTTGGACACTGTTGTGAGCATGGAATCCGAGACACATCATGGTGCCTCCGTCGACGACGATCTTCTGTCCAACGATGTACTCGGAAGCGTTTCTGTCGGCCAAGAAGGCAATCACTGGGGCGATGTGTTCTGGTCTGCCGGCGTATCCGCATGGGAGAACCGAGGACTCTGCGGCGTTCTTGTCGTAGAACTGAAAACAATTGATACACTTTTGAGTTTGGGTGCAGTGTACCTTCGTCGAATCTTCGGGTGTTGCTCCAGTGGCTTCAACGAATCCAGTGACCACTATTCCCGGGTTGACAGTGTTGACACGGATTCCTTGAGCAATCAGGTCAATGGCTGCACTTCTCGAGTATTGATCAAGAGCTGCTTTGGCCATTGTGTAGTACGGGTTAGCAGTCCACTGAAAGTATGCCACCTTAGAACCTGACTAACTCTGAAACAAACTCACTGCAACTGGAAGTGCTCCGATGCTCGAAACATTGACGATTTCTCCACGAGTCGCTGCCAGATGCGGACGGATCTTCTGTGTCAACTCGATGACACTCTGCAGATTCAGACGAAGCGTCTTCTCGTAAGTGTCGATTCCCTGCTCGATTCCAGGTCTGTTCAGAGCATCTGGACAAGCTGCTCCAGCATTGTTCACAAGGATGTTGACCTTTCCGAACTTCTCCAGAGTAGTGCTGATCAGCCTGTCTTGGCCTTCGGAAGTCGTGATATCAGCGGCCACGACAGCAATGCGATCAGCAGGAACACCTGCATTCAGAAGTTCCTGGCGGGTTTCCTGAAGACGTTGTTCGTTTCTTCCGGTCACAGTGACACTGGCTCCTTCCTTGGCGAAGAGAAGGGCCGTTGCACGACCGATTCCGAATGAAGATCCAGTGATGATGGCGACTTTTCCTTGGAAACGAGAAGACATCGTAGGAATTGGAACTCAAAGACAAGAGTGAAGTTTGAGTAACTGATGTCTTCTTTTATACCTCTGATACGTACTCTGATTCTGCTGACAAATGGCATCTTTTTGGTCTCTTCGAACGAAAAGAGGGCAACAAAGTGAGACGCAGACACATCCAGTCACAAAAAGATTGTGTGCTGGAGAGATTTAGACAGTCGGTCCAGCTGGGCATCAGAAAGTTCAACTTCATCGTTCTGGGTAGAGAAAAACAGAAAGTCACAAAGTTTGTGACTTTGTACAAATTAATAAGATTTGAAATTCCAAGACAAATGGGTGATTCATAGAGTGGGTCAGGGGACTCAACTCCGGCCTGTCAATTAATTACAGCACAAATGGACAACTTTGCTGAGAATCCCATTGGAAGACTAATTCTCCGATTCGAGCTCGTGTTTGATTCTGTAAAAAATCTTTACTATTGAATTGTATTTTTTTCTGATCAATGTTCTAAGTCTTGTGAAAAATAGTTATTCTGATCGAAATCCGCGGAATCCCGGTGTGTGGGAAAATAGTAATTTGTGCACGATTACCACTCTGCTGACGCTCAGTTCCGTCCACTTCGGAATTTTTTCATATTTCTTCTCCTAACTCTTCGAGAATGCTGAATCTGAATGAAAAGAAAGATGAGCTTGTCTTCGGAATTATCTATTTCTGCCTCTCCTGCCCTCTGATCCCTCTTTATTTATTAGTTGTTTGGGTAGGACTGGAAGTTGATCGAAGGTGTACATGGTTTTCAGGCGGTTCATTTGAGAAACGAGCTGAAGCCAAGCATGACATTCAAAATGGTCAACCTAATCCATTTCTGGCAGATCGGTCAAACATTCGGACACCTTATCACTGCTCCCATCCTTATTTTTCCAGAACTCCAGAACACTGCTCCGTTTGTGCTCCGAGTCCCTAGGCATCATCTATTTCGTAAAAAGCAGTTGTTTCAGATAATTGGATCCTTCATGAGTCTGTGCTACAACGCCGAGCTTCCGACAATGGCTCTACTGGCGGTTTCAAGAGTCTTCGTGTTCAGTAATGTTCTGAGTAAAGACGAAGTTCCACACTTTGTGAAGGTTCTTTTCTTTTGACATTTCTGCTTCATAACAGATTAATTTCAGATCATTCTTCCTCTAGTATTACTCTGTTGGTTCATCATATTCATCTACTCTATCTCCACGGGTTTCTTCATTTTCGTGTCTCCTGGATGGACATTCAACTCTGAAGTTCCGTACGCCGTCATCATCGAGAACGCCTACCTGATTACTTCTCTCATGTGCCTTTTCATTTCCTACATCTCGTACCTTGTCATAGTTTTCATGATTTATGTGGTCAGTTCTCATGGATCCTACCCAGTGAATCTCATTTTCAGCGAAAGAAAGACTCGACCAGTTCCAGCTCAAAAAAGGAAGAGTTGTCCATCATGATCCAGTACACGATTCTTGTCGTTTACACTACAGTTGGAATCTTTCTCTGGCACAAAGCAGCCTTTTGGTTTGACATTCAGAGCACTGCGTTCAGAGGTTCACTGAACATCATGTGGATCATGGGATCCTACCTGAACCCCGCTCTCATTCTTATTTTCAACAAGTGAGGTTACTGTGATTTCCAGGAAATCATGTGGTATTCAGAGCTGTCCGCAAAGAATGCAAGAAGATTATGGCCAGGAGGAACATTGGAAAAGTGAAACATGTCTCGTCGACAGCGTCCTCCAAATGAAGATTTAATTTTGTTCATTTTGAAGTTTCTATAATTATGAATCAGTCAGACTTGTTTCTGATCCGTCTTCTTTTCAATATCTTTGTTTCCAAAAACCTACCTCTTTTTGGTATTCTTTCGTCGTTCGACTTCATTAGTAAAAGAAACTGGAAAACAAGCTTTTCTCATCGGAAATATCACAAATTCCCAGGCCCTTCTGACTATATTTTTTCTGCTTCTGAACTAATGTTGGAACTGAATAAAAACAACGATGAAGTTCATTACGGTATCATGTTCTTCACTCTTTCCTTTCCTTCTATTCCACTTTATCTTCTTGTCATTCTGGTATGCTTTGCACTTCCGACTTCCGAACTCTGACTTGTTTCAGGCGGTTTATTTGAAGAATAAGCAGAAGCCGAACATGACCTACAAAATGACAAATTTGATCCATCTGATGCAATTGGGTCAAATACTCGGGCATCTTCTCACTGGACCGATGCTCATCTTTCCAGAATTACAAACCACTCTGTATTACCCTCTCCGAGTATGTGAAGCATTCGTTGTCACTGGGTAATCAGTTGGTTTAGGTGATCGGTTCTCTGATAAACATTCTCTACAACGGAGAGCTTCCCACAATGGCTCTTCTAGCAGTTTCCAGGATATTCATCTTCAGCAACATCCTTGCGACAAAAGACATTCCACTGTTTGTGAAGGTACGCTCCAAATCTTTCTCCTGTTTATCCATGAACTCCAGGTCGCCCTGTCCTTCCTTTCCTTCTTTCTACTTTCCGTCTTCATCTACTCCGTTTCCACTGGTCTCTTCATATTTGTTCCTCCCGCCTGGACACTCAACATGCAAGTTCCACTGGCTGATATCATTGCAAACACCTATCTTTACATGTCTTTCGTTTCTCTGACAACTTCCTATGCTTCCTATATCATCATTGTTTACATGATTCATGTGGTGAGGAGCTCGTAATTAGTTTTCTAATTGAGACATTGACTGCATAAAAAAGACTCGGCGAGCGCGAGATCGGAGAAGAACGAGATGGCGATCATGACCCAGTACACCATAATCGTTGTCTTTATCACATTCGGACTTGTCTTCTGGTACAAAGCATCTCTGTGGTTTGACATTTGCAGTGTCAAGTTCAAAGTAGCTCTGAATGTCGAATGGATCATCGGATCCTACCTGAACCCAGTTCTCATCCTCATTTTCAACAAGTACATCTTTAGAAGCAAACAACTAACTTGAGAACGTTTAGGTCGATTCGGAAGGAATTCAAAAGGCTTTTGTTATTTGAGAGGGATGAACACACAATTTCCGGGATTTTTCAGCCGAGAATCACGAAATAAAAAATTCGAAATCGTCAGTTCCTCCTTTTTGCAGTAGACTTTGTCATTAGTGGAAAAGATGGAAAACATGTTGTCCCATCGGAAACATCTCAGCACGCTGCTGACTCACTTTGTCTGACTGTTGGCTTTCTGTTTCCTTATTGTGTGATAATGTTGGAATTGAATGAAAATGAAGATGAAATTCTATATGGAGTCCTGTTTTCCGTACTGTCCACCCCTCTGATTCCATTTTACTTACTTGTTATCAAGGTACACTCTCAGTTGTCGGCTGCTACAGTTTCCCCATTTATGCAGGCGGTATACTTGACAAACAAGCAGAGGCCGAACATGACTTACAAAATGATAAACCTTATCCATTTCATGCAGTTTGGTCAATCGTTCGGACATTTTTGCACAGGACCTATTCTTGTTTTTCCAGAGTTGCAGACCATACTGTACTACCCCTTTTTAGTTGGTCAAACCATTTTTCTTTTCGAAATCTAGGTTTCAGGTAGTGGGTCCTGCGATGAGTATGCTCTACAACGCCGAACTTCCGACAATGGCTCTTTTAGCCGTTTCTCGAATTCTCATATTCTGTAACTTCATAAAGTCTAATACTGTTCCTCTATTCGTGAAGGTTCCCTTCTCTTCCCAAACCTTGTTCAACAGATTCTTCCAGATCACCCTGTCATTTGTCCTCGTCTACCTACTCTTCGTTTTCTTTTATGCTTTGTCCACCGGTTTTCTCATATTCGTCCCACCCGCCTGGAAGTACAGTATGCGAGTTCCATTCGCAAGTTTCCTCGAGAACGCCTACTTGATCATTGCTTTCGTCTGTCTCGGCACTGCATACATCTCCTATGCTACAATTACTTATTTGATATACATGGTGAGTCCCTGATTAGAAAGTGTGACCTTTCACTCCCTTCAGCGCAAGAAAGACTCCACTAGCGCCAGATCAAGGAAAGAAGAGGTCGCGATTATGATCCAGTACACGATTATCGTATTTTTCATCACCATCGCACTTACCTTCTGGCACAAAGCATCCATTTGGTTCGACATTTCCAGCCCAAGTTTCCGTGCCGCATTGAACATCACTTGGATTCTCGAAGCTTATCTGAATCCCGTTCTGATTCTTATCTTCAATAAGTGAGTACCGTTGAGAATGAAAACACAGGAAAGTATTCAGATCGGTCCGGGAGGAATTCAGAAAACTTCTGGTCATTCGGAAAGAAGGAAAGGCTTCGCCAATAGTTTCCATCACAGGATACACAAAATGATCCATCTTCACAGGCTTTTTCGTTCCCAAAACACATGAACATTCAACATGCAGGTCCCACTCATCAGTTTTAAAGAAAACGTTATCCTTATCATGGCTCTTTCACTATAGACTATCCAAAAGAGTCGTACACTATAGTCTATAGTGTACGACTCTTTTGGACTGGTCCTTTGGCACAAGGCTTCCCTCTGGTTGAACATTCCCGAAGCAGCGTTCCGTGCCTTTCTGAACATACTCTGGATACTTGGAGTTTAATTAAATCCCTTGTTGATTCTGATTTTTAGCAAGTGAGCCTCTCTAGGAGAATTGAACTTCAAGTAGTATTTAGGTCTGTCCGGAAGGAATTCAACAAGCCGATCAAGAAAAATGGGAATGTTTTACCTGGAAGTTCCCTTACAGGTTACACAAAGAGTTGATTTGTGGTTCGCTGCTTGATTGTTTTCCATCCGTGATCACCAAAACAGAACAGGATCTGAAGGTTTCCCACGACTTTTCCGTCACTATCGAACAACAGAATACCGACTTCTTCTGTGCATTTTGAAGAATGGATAACAAGAAGAAGTGCTCGTGTTCTGAACTTACTAGACATGAAAACGGGGCAGTTTTTCATTAATAAAGTTTGTGAGAAGTACATTGAAAACATGTTTTCTTTTACTTTCCGAAGATCTTTCCCACGAGCTTCATTTCGTTGCTTACCAGGTGTCACTGTCTTCCTTCCCCCTTCTGCAGTCATTTCTCCAATGCTTGTGATTCTGAATCCCAACCCAGAGGAACTTGTCTATGGAGCTGTTTATTTCGGTCTTGCTGCGCCTCAGATTCCCTTGTACATCTTGACTATGATGGTAGATCAAAACGTATTATGTTCAGTCTGATTGTTCTCTTTTCCAGGCGGTGTCTACCAAAAACCAGAAAGACTCCAACTTCACGTACAGTCTTGTCAACTTCATCAACTTCACCCAAATTGCCCAATCTCTCGGTCACTTGATCACTTCTCTGATTCTCATCGTCCCTCAACTTTGGAACCCTTCCAACCTCATTTTCAGAGTAACAATCAGCTTATCATATTCACTATCATCAAGTTTTTGTAGCTCCTGGGTTGCTCGATGATTGCGTTTTATCAAGGCGAACTTCCAACTATGGCAATTCTCGCGATTTGTCGAATTCTGTTGTTCAAGAACCTCATTGTCACTGAGAAACTCCCTGTCTTTGCGAAGGTTCGATACTGTTTTGAACTTTACTACTACCTGACTTCCAGATATTCTTCTTTCTTGGTTTCTGCTACCTCGTCTTCTTCTTCATTGTCGGAGTCATCACCTCTAACTGGGTCTTCACGTCTCCTGGTTGGAGCTTCGACCTCTCGGTTCCTTACACTGACTTTTTCAACAAGACCGTTTTCTTCACGTGTCTTCTGTGCATGTTCATCTCTTATATCTGCTACATCATCATCGCAATCATGATCTACGTGGTTTACTTTTTGTTCAACTTGGTGATAAGAAAAGTTTTCAGAGAAAGAAGAACTCGATGAGTGTTTCAAGTCGGAAGGACGAGTTGGCTATTCTGGGTCAGTACACGTTTATCACCATCTACACAACAGTTGCTTTGATTTTCTGGAACGAAGCTGGTGACTGGCTCGGGTTTGACATGAACAGTCTGGCAGTGAGAGCGGCAATGAACATCGGATGGATTGCCGGAATCTACATGAATCCAGTGTTGTTGTTACTGCTGAACAAGTTGGTTATCATAAAGAACAGATAAGGAATATCACATTCAGACCAGTCCGCTTGGAGTTCATCAAAATATGCGGATTGTCCAGAAATCATCCGATTAATGTTCAAACTGTTCAATCGACAACTTCAAAGTCAGAAGCTCTATTTTAAAAATGTCTATTTTGTTATCACATGAAGTATTTTTGAAGACCAAAAGTTCAGAAACAAAAAGACATGCAGTTCTTATCTTCTCTCAAAATCGGTCAATCCGACCAACCAAAAATCAAGTCAATCGGCTAAATATGAATAAATATCTCCGTTAAAAATCACGGTGCCGTTCGAAAATGACAGCTGGCAACCCGTTCCTGCAAAAACATGCGCAACATCAGAACCATACGCGATTTGTGAAGAACAAAACTATAGACGACGCGTGTTTTTCAGACGAATACACTCGAAAAGATCACGAAACTGGATCCGGAGGATGTCCGTAGGATGCACGCGTGTCTGGAGAAGATCAGGTACCAAACGAGAGACGATCTGGAAAAATTAGGAAGAAGAGGGTTTTTGGAAGACGTGGGGAATGGACTGTACTTTGATCTTCTCAATTTGCTATACTCTTTTGATCAGAAACCGTCAGCTTTTCATTCTGCATCAAGCTAATTCTGAGTTCGTTATTCCAACAATTCTCCAGGTGTTTCCCGGACGACACAACCTCATCAGTTTTAAAGAAGCCAAGTTCCGAACAGATTTTCAACACAAACTTGTCTGAAGAACATCAAAATAGAAAACTCAATACAATCATATAAAGCTTTATTATTGTCAGATCACTAATTTCACAACTATTCACAAATCTCGCAATTATAATATTATTCTGGAATTTTCCAGAAGTCTGTCTGGTACTTTGGGTCCAAATGGTCTCTGCTGAACGGGAAAATGAGGTAGTCGAAGAAGTAGATCTTGTGAAGGTACTCCCGAACAACTGGGTCATCTCGGACTTGTTTCTCAGCTTCCAGACGACGTGTTGATTTGTGCGTGGAGTGGCTGGTTTCTCCGGCTGAAATTGGTTGATTAGGCTCTGATCCATAAAGTTCCCACTCACTCAATGTCTCCTTCTGCACCTTCTCAACAACTTCTTCCGAGACTCCATGAGTCTTCAGAATGTTTGCGAGCTGCAGAATAGACGACTTCCTTTGTTCCTCATCAGCCCCAGTCATCAGCAAATGCCACTTTTCCAGGTTCTTATCAAAGTTGCAGTTCCACGACAATGGGGCTGCATGCAGATCCACGTAACTCGGAATTGGCTTCCAGTCCCTGTGATTCTTGAGACCTCGGAGACTTCCGTGGAGGTTCCGAACAATGCATCGCATGTCTCCAGCACAGTCCCAACAGTTGAACTCCCTGAAATGATAGAGGTTTGAGTGATTCCTCAATTTGATCTCACTTGAGGCATTTGTCAAGGTAGAAAGAGATGAAACGATCGAAGGGATCTCTGATGAATGCAAATCTCGTGAGGTCTTTGTCGTCGAGGAGTTCATCAGGAACATCTCGGAACTTGGGGTCTCTATGGGCACACGATCTGAAAGTTGACATTCTGAAGTTGCCCAAAATGATGAAATCATAACCGTTGCGAAAGCCAAGTCTCGTTCAGAGAGTGATTATCGTTGAGGAAAGAATCCTCATCCTTCAGAAGACACATCGTATTGTAGGTCAGTTGAGACATTGACTTTCGGATTCCACAAGCCATCAATTTATAAGATGGAGCGACCTGAAAGTGTTCTTTGATTGATTGAATTCAAAAGAAAGTAGAAACTCACGAAGAAATCCGAGACAATATTGACAAATGGAGGGATGAAGTCGTCAACTGAAGTTTTGAATTCAAATGAAATATCTGTAAAATTAACTCACTTCCAGTGAAATTGACATGTCTCCCGTCAATCACAACATTGTAAACGGCTTCTTTGAACAGGTAATTGTAGAGATAAGTTGATAACAAAAGAGCAGAAAGCAACACGGAAAAGTAATAGTGTCTGGAAAAGAAAACCTAATTTCTGGATTCCCATCGGGCAATCCCCCACCTCATAGTCGTTTTCAACAGTGCTGCGTCGTCAAAATTCGGCAGAACAAGATACCGGCGTAGCTTTATACGGTGCGGGTCTATCTCCGAAGCTGATCTCAAAATTCGTCCAGAAGAAGCCCCTTTTAAAAGTGACAGCGTAACGGCGCAAAAAATCGGTCGTGATCTATTATTTCCCCACACAGCTGTTCGCATGGGGAAGGTCCAGGTGGACGAGTAATTGCAGTAAGGATGGAGTTGGTTTGAATGTCAAGGTTGGATGTTCAGATATGGTGAATCAATATAACATGAAAATGGAAAAAGCTGGTCGAAGAATCTCGAGAACTGAACAGCCACTTCCATATCTAATAATAACATCTCTTTTCATAACAAATATGGTTTTTTTAGATAAAGAGGCTTTCAGTTTAAAAATGTAATTTGTAGCCAAGTTTTACTGGAAATGTCCTTGAAATAATCTAATCCGTAGTAAACATACGATCAAAGTAAAACCGATCACACTTCATAGAAATCCATCACCGAACCCTTTTCGCCATCTTCCCCTAAACTTCCTCATTGAAATACGCTTCACCAATGTAGCACTAACAACCTTCGATAACTCCCCCAACACGTCACCCAATCTGTTGTCTGCATCTTCTTTTTCCATGTAGCCGCGGGGCTTATGTAGCTACATTGATCTTTTCCAACAATGGGCGATGAAATCTCCGTGGAACAAGAATATTGAAACAACGGAATGGTCATTTCGACGTAAGGATGTTACATAATCCTTGTTTCGAAAAAAAGATTCCACAGATTTATGGAAAGTTTCGGGGAGATGAAACAGTCAGACACCTAGCAGCCAAACCACCGATAACCCGATAAATCCAGGACCCATATATTCAAGTGTCCATCAACAAACTCTTTGTAGCCGATCTAACCAAGTTTCCCAAAGATTCAAGAAACGCTTTGAAACAGTTCTTCTAGATTCACATCCGACCTACACATTTTCCACTTGTGGAACTGATTATATTGAGAAACTTTGTGTTCCGTGGACAAATATTTGTAACAGATGTCGAATCACATCAAAACACGTCCCTAATCCGTGACATCTTCCCTTTTTTCCGTCCTCTTTGTAGCTACATTGGTCTGCTGGAACACGATCGAATCTCTGCAAAAACTAGCTTCCTGTTTCTGTTTCGCAATATTGATGGATCTCGAAATTAACGGGATTCCGTAAATTGGAAGCGGAAGGAATCAGGGGAGATCCCGATTAACTGGACTAAGGATCAGAAGCTTGCAAACAACATCTTGTTTAGCAGAAATGTAGTATGAATCACGAGATAATGCTCAACAGACCGAAACGTTCCAAACCGAACCAAGCGGACACCGTGCTGAGAAACAAAAATTTTTGCTGCGTCTTCCTTTTCAGACTCATTAGTTTCTGACACATTCAGTATGTTTATCTGACTACGACTACCTGATAAGCATCTGTGTGATCATCTCGAAATGCTGGCTGCCCTCAAAGACGACTACGTGTACCTCGCCAAGTTATTTCCTGGAGCAAGCAATGAGACTATCAACTTTTACTTTGAATTGGATGAGATGATTACGTAAGACACTCTTCCCGTTCTGTAATTCGTCTCGTCTTTTAGTCCAGTTGCAAGAGCCTTTGCAAGCAACGAATACATCTTCTCGATCATTGCCATCGTCTCCAACTTCTTCCACCTAATCGTTCTCCTCAACAAGTCTCTCCGTTCCATTTCTACAAATGTTATAATGGCTGGCATTGCTCTTTCAGACATCTTCTACCCAATATCCACTGTAGAAGCCAAAATTCATAATTTTCTATTTTCTTATTGGTGAGGTTGGAGTGATTACGGAAGATTTTTTGCTCATTCAGTGACCCTCTCCAAACGTATTTCTTAGTTTGGACAACGCTCAAACTAGCAGTCGTGGCCGACTTCTTCCGCCGAACATCTTCCTGGTTGGGTATCTGCCTTGCAGCTGTCAGGGTCATTGTTGTGACGTACCCGCTGAAAACCAGGTTCAGTTGAAATCGGAACCCTAAACAACAACAACATTTTCTTCTCACAGATCCATAGAACTTTCTACAACGAAATCCGGTTTTCGTATCATTTTTCTAACATTTCTGCTCAGCTTCCCATTGACCCTTTGCAAAAACTTTCAATTTGAATTGACTAGTTCAGTTGAGAAAAGATCTCCAGAATTTTGTCCCCAACTCGAGCCTGATAACTACACGCTGACTACTTACACTTCCAGAGAAGTCAAATTATTCTATCAAAACAGTGCGATAGTCCGACGAGTTTATTTCTTGATCAACAGCGTTTTGTCAAAAGTTTGAATCAGAGGCTTTTCAGAAATGTTGTGCATCTTCCAGGTGATTCCTTGTGTCTGCTACCCAATTTTGTCCATCATTCTCCTCAAAATAGTTTTCAAGAGCAGCAGGAAACAGAAAGCCATGAACAAATCAACTAGTTACGAGAGACCAACTACAGTAATCACTCTGCTCACTATTCTCTACGTTTTCGCAGAACTTCCAATCGGAATCTACTATCTCATCCAATCGTTTATCACTTCGCAAGGAATCCAGTTGAGATTATCCTTTCATCTACTCACTGATCGCTCTTTTTTCAGACAAATCCTGAGTTCGTTCTACTACATAGCCAACTGTCTCTACACAATCCTCAGTTCAACGCATCTTTTCATCAATTTCTTCTTATCTTCCCAGTATCGAGTCGCCTTCAGAAACTTGTTTTTGTGTGGGAAAGCTTCGAAATTTCTAGAGCCAAAGCCGATCGTAATGGAAAAGTCATACAACCAAACCGTATCTTCTTTCAGAAAACTCCGTATCTAAACTCGATAAACTCCAGCCATGCCCATTTAGCCGAGGTTGCATAAACCATATTCCTTTTCTGGCAACACAACTCTAACCTTTCCCCACTCCCAAACTTCTCCTCGCTTCCTAATTTTCTTTTTTCTCTCACAATCAGATTCATTAGTTCCTATTCTCTAGCAGAAAAGTATAAATCATGTGATAATCCTCAACAAACCGAAATGTTCCAAGTTGAACCAAGCGGACACCGTGCTGAAAAACCACATGTTATTATTATTATTCTTCCAATAAGCTTCCGCTTCGCTTATTCCGTGGTACCTCTTCCTTGTCAGACTCATTAGTTTGTGACACGTTCCGTATGTTTATCTGACTACGACCACCCGATTCGAATCTGTGTGATTACATCAAAATGCTGTTAGCCTTCAAAGATGACTACGAATACCTTGCTATAGTATTTCCTGGAGCCAGCAATGAAACTATTATGTTTTACTTTGAATTGGATGAGATGATTACGTAAGACACTCTTCTCGTTCTGTAGTTCGTCTCGTCTTACAGCCCAGTTGTCCATGCCTTGGCAAGCAGAGAGTACATTTTCGCAATCCTTGCCATCGTCACCAACTTCTTCCATCTAATCATTCTCCTCCACAAGTCTCTCCGTTCCATTTCCACAAATGTTATAATGGCTGGCATCGCCCTATCAGACATCTTCTTTCCAGTATACATTGTACAAGCCAAAGTTCAAAATTATCTATTTTCTTTTTGGTGAGGTCTGAAATATTACATCATCCATGTTTTTCATCCAGTGAGCTCCTCCAAACGTATTTTTTGGTTTGGACCGATCTCAAGTTAACAAGTGTGACTGATTTCTTCCGTCGAACATCTTCCTGGTTGGGAATCTGCCTTGCAGCTGTCAGGGTCATTGTTGTGACATATCCAATGAATACGAGGTTCCGTTGTACTCTGAAAAATCGAGCATTTTCTTCTCACAGATCCATAACACTCTCCACAACAAAATCTGGTTTCGGTATCATTTTTCTAATTTTCCTACTCAGTTTTCCAGTGACCCTTTGCAAGAATATTCAATACGAATTGTCGGCTTCATTCGGGAACGAATATTTTGGAGCAGATGCTTGTCCTCAACTCGGGCCGGATAACTCTACCCTGAACATTTATATTTCGAAGGAAATCAAGTTTTTGATTGCAAACAAAGCGATTGTTCGAAGAATTTATTACTTGATCAACAGTGTTTTGTCTAAAGTTCGAACCAAAGACTTTTCAGAAAGCTTGTACATCTTTCAGGTGATTCCTTGTGTCTGCTACCCAATTCTCTCTTTCATTCTCCTCAAAATAGTTTTCGAAAGCAGCCGGAAACAGAAAGCATTGAACAAATCAACTAGTCACGAAAAACCGACTACAGTAATCACTTTGGTCACTATTCTCTATGTTTTCGCAGAATTTCCGATCGGAGTCTACTATCTCACTCAAACTTTTATCACTTCGCCGGGGATCGTGTCAAGATTCTTCCTTCACCTACTCACTGATCCTTCTCTTTTCAGACAAATCTTACTTTCGTTCTACTTCATCGCCAACTGTCTTTACACAATCCTCAGTTCAACCCATCTTTTCATCAATTTCTTCTTATCTTCCCAGTATCGAGCCGCCTTCAGAAAAGTGTTTTTGTGTGGGAAAGCAAAACAATTCCTAGAACCAAGACTGATCGTAATGCAAGAGTCATACAACCAAATCGTATCTTCTTTCAGAGAACTCCGCCTCTAAACTCGATAAACTCCAGCCAAGCTCGTTTACCCGATGTCGCATAAACCATGTTCTTTTTCTGACAAAATAACTTTGACTTTTTCAATTCCCAATCTTCTCCTCGGTTTCTGATATTTTTGTTTCCCTCACAATAAACCTCATTAGTTTCTGTTTTCAATGTTGCTCTAGTCCTTATGTCCTGCCGTTTCCATCCTGTTATGTTTGAGAATTACCATTTATGTGTATTGTCAGAGATCTTGTTCAGCAGAAACGTAGTATGGATCACGAGATAATGCTCAACAGATCGAAATGTTCCGAACCGAACCATGCGGACACCGTGATGAGAAGTCACATTTTATTATTATTATCCCAATAAACTTCCGCTTTGCTTCTCTGGTGGCGCCTCTCGGTTTCGGACTCATTAGTTTCTGACACGTTCCGTATGTTTATCTGACTACGACCACCTAATAAGCATCTGTGTGATCATCTCGCAATGCTGTTAGCCTTAAAAAACGACTACGAGTACCTTGCCAAGTTATTTCCTGGAGCCAGCAACGAGACTATCAACTTTTACTTTGAATTGGATGAGATGATTACGTAAGACACTCTTCCCGTTCTGTAGTTCGTCTCGTCTTACAGCCCAGTTGCCTATGCCTTCGCAGACAGAGAGTACATCATCTCGATCTTTGCCATCATCTGCAACTTATTCCACCTTATCGTTCTCCTCCACAAGTCTCTCCGTTACATTTCCACAAATGTTATAATGGCTGGCATGGCCCTTTCAGACATCTTCTTCCCAATATCAACGGTACAAACCAAAGTTCAATACATTTTCTTCACTTATTGGTGAGATTGGAATATTTACATGATGCAAATTTTTCATCCAGTGAGCTCCTCCAAACGTATTTTTTGGCTTGGACCAATCTCAAATTAACAATGGTGGCTGATTTCTTCCGTCGAACATCTTCATGGTTGGGTATCTGCCTTGCAGCTGTCAGGGTCATTGTTGTGACGTTCCCGCTGAATACCAGGTTCAGTTGATATCAGAACTCTAAACAACAACAACATTTTCTTCTCACAGATCCATAGAACTCTCCACAACGAAATCTGGTTTTCGTATCGTTTGTCTAATATTTCTGCTCAGTTTTCCATTGACCCTTTGCATGAATATTCAATACAAATTGTCCGAGTCATTCGGGAACAAATATTTTATAGGAGATACTTGTCCCAAACTCGGGCCGGATAACTCTACTCTGAACATTTATATTTCGACGGAAATCAAGTTTTTCACTGCAAACAAAGCGCTTGTCCGACGAGTTTACTATTTAATCAACAGTGTTTTGTCTAAAGTTAGAACCAAAGACTTTTCAGAAAGCTTGTACATCTTTCAGGTGATTCCTTGTGTCTGCTACCCAATTCTCTCTTTCATTCTCCTCAAAATAGTTTTCAAGAGCAGCCGGAAGCAGAAAGCCATGAACAAATCAACTAGTTACGAGAGACCCACTACAGTAATCACTTTGGTCACTATTCTCTATTTTTTCGCCGAATTTCCAATCGGAATCTACTATCTCACCCAATTTTTTAACACTTCACAGGGGATCGAGTTGGGATAATCCTTTCATCTACTCACTGATCGCTCTTTTTTCAGACAAATCCTGAGTTCGTTCTACTACATTGCCAACTGTCTCTACACAATCCTCAGTTCAACGCATCTTTTCATCAATTTCTTCTTATCTTCTCAGTATCGAGCCGCCTTCAGAAACGTGTTTTTGTGTGGGAAAGCTTCGAAATTTCTAGAGCCAAAGCCGATCGTAATGGAAGAGTCATACAACCAAACCGTATCTCCTTTCAGAGAACTCCGCCTCTAAACTCGATAAACTCCAGCCAAGCCCGGTTACCCGATGTCGCATGAACCTTTTTCAAGTTTTCTGGCAACAAAACCCTAACCTATTCAAACTACCAAGCTTATCTTCTATTCATAAATATTCCCGTCACTTTTAAACTCATCAATCTCTGTTCTTGATATCACTACAGATGCTATTCGTGAACAAAGTTATAGAAAAAAATCAAAGTTATCTATTGGAGTTCTCAACAGTTGTTGATGCTTGGACGATTGGTGTTGTTGCCGCGGGTCTGGTCATTCTGATGCACGGAAGCATCTTGTCTCGAAGTGGTTTTGTGAACAGGATCATTGCACAAGTTGAGAAGAATCCGTGATTTGCAAACACCACCAGCATAAAACGGGCAAAATCTGAATTGGGGGGAAGCATTTTTTGTGAAAGCGGGATGACTGACCGTCCATTGTGAGATCGAAGAAAACTGCATACATGACAACTAATGTGGGAGACAGAATCATCAGTCCGTGGACAGTCGTCTGAAAGAAAAGATTGTGAAGTGATCAACTGACAGTCCTGACTTGTATGAACAAACTGAGAATCAGCATCTTCTGTAATCTCTCCGTCGCTTTCGATATAATTACACTTTTTCTGATAAAGTTTGAGATGTAGAGAAGTGTTTCGAACGAGCCGAGAGCACAATTCGAAATTTGGACCATGTAATAGCTGATGGCAAACCAGAAGATGTACGAATCGTAGACCGTCAACATGACAGAATAACAAGTTACTTCCGGTTGGACATTTGGCTCGCTCTGGAACATTGTGGTTATCGTGTCTGGAACTGCACAGTGATCTCACCGCCCACAACTTCTTCCTCGCTTCATCCACTTCCCCAAGACTCGTGTTGAAGGTGACAGCTACTATCAATGGGTGTAAACACATTGTGAAGCGGTAGAAGTTCACTTGAAATTTTAAAACTTTTGAGAAACAGCGGTTCTCAAACTGCAATACGCAAACTTTGAAACGATAGTAGAACATTTCGATTATCGATCCGCCGGTCCCTGAATAAATGTGTCACTTCCTGATGCAAAGTGTATAAGCTTACATGTTATGAACTGTGCCAACAAATAGAACTGTATGAGTCCACTAAATCCCCACTGAGCCATCAATCCAGTCGTTCGGAGTGTTTTGAATGGAAGGTTCGTGTCTGGGAGCATGAAGTGGGACACGTACAGTTCCGAGAAGATGTTGCTGAAAGAAACATGTCACAATCATTCAGAAAAGGTTGAGACTCACATCAAAATATGAACAATAATGTAATACTTGTAAGTCCGAAATGCTTTTGAAGGTTCTCGATACAAAAATATGAGAGTAGCCAGATATACTGGTAACGTGAAGATATGACAACCGTGCATCAGAGATCTGAACTTCAGCCTTTTTGATGAGAGCATGCTGCAGAGATGTACTGAATACCTGTACACAAATGGTGGTTCTCGAAGACAGTCTCTCGAAGCCGGAATAGATTTATTCATCGTCTTCGTTGAAGAAAAAAAGCAATACAAAGTTTCAAAACTGAATACGTGTAGTCAGAGAAAAGCAACAGAAGGTGCTTGAAAAATCCATCATGTGAGCTGAGGAAAACTTCCTCTTTCCGTAAACTACAACTTATTTATTTTCAAAGAACAGACCAGTCTAAAAACGATTTCTGAGTTTCTAAACATTTGATTTCCCTTGTGATTCAGTCTAGTTTGGATATGTTGTTAACACAATTTCTGATAATTAATGGTTATATTTGGAGTGAGGAAACATGAGGCTCAGAGCTCCTTAAGAAAATACGTTGTGGCTTGATGGAGTGAGATGGGAACATGCATTGTAACCATTTAGAACTGACTCGACTGTAGTCTCTGTGGCAGGGTGATCACTACTGATGTTCTGGAAAACAACCAACTTCTCAACTCAATTCAAGAGTCTACTCACTTGTTTTTCGCTGTCTTCTTCCAAAATAGAACAGTTTTTCTGAATTCTGGATAAGTGAGCATAACGACAAGTGAGTTTAGAGTGGAGTGAGTTGTCATGACTGTTATCGAATACCATGAGATTTCTGAAACTGGCAATGATGTTAGAGTATCTTCTCATTCGGATAACTTTGTGAATTTTCCGTTGGTAAAAGAATAGTAAGTGCAACAATACATGCTGGTAGAAATGCAACTGGTGTTGTTAGGAACTGAAATACTTTGCAGAAAAAAGAGAGGTCTAACTCACAAACCTGAGCGAGTAGTCCTCTCAGAGCGACTTTATGTTTTGTCACTGTCTTACGCGAAAGCCTTTGCTGCGTATTTTGCAATATTCGAAATATTTGTCCTACACAAATCGTAATGACTGTTCCCGTTTTGAAAACACTCAACATTGTGAGAACGAAGAATACTTGCATCCAGGGGTTCATCACGTAGTACTGAAACTCTCGGAGCTGTTCGAATTTCGGGGCAAACTCCGGATGAATCTGAATGTTAGCTAAAGCGATTATTGACGGCAGTTGCAAACCTCATAAAGCGTCGTCAGTTGAACTTCCCTAGTCTCATTGCTGACGAACAATGTAAAAGACAGTGCGAAGGGAAAAAGGAAAATGAAGAGAATGAGGCACAAGTAGCCAGTGTTTTCCACCTGTTTTCCGGCTCCCAACTCCATAATCGCTTTGTGTTTTCTCAAGAAACAGACAGAAATCACTTGAATTTGAGTGCTGAGGAAGAAGACGAGCATTGTCTGAAATGGAGCAAAAAATGAAAGGAATGGACTGTGTCTAACCATCAGAGTATTGGAAGACCAGTTGAAAACAGTCGACATGACTCCATTACTGTATCCTGCACAAATTGGGAAAAGGCCGATGGGTTGCATGAGGAATGTGACATTCACGTCTGATAAGATGCATGAAATCTGAAAAACTTTGAATGAGACATGACACTTTTCAAACGGAACTACTTGGAAAGCTAGTAGGTAATAACTGAATGAGTCTATTTTTCCTTTGTGAAACAGAATTAGATGAGAGACAAAGACGTTGAGAATGATGGCTACAGTACCAGAAATGTAGTAGTGATAGATGATGTGAAGGGGAAGTTCGAAGTCTATTGCTGGCATCAGAATGAGCTGAGTGAGTGGGGAAAAACCAATCAGAGGAACAGGTGAAGTTCAAACGGAAAAGGTGAAAATCCATAGGCTCTGTCTCGAAAACGGTGAAAATTTGCGACGGAAAGAGGATTTGAAACTTGTTGAACTCATCGAAGAAACTGTCTGAAGTGATCAAAGTGGTAACTGAACAACCAAATGAGCGAGTATTGAGCCACATTGGAAGTTCACATTGATCTCTTTCACCCGAGTTCATTTGTGTTTTGTAGAGTAGTCACATCTGTTGTCGTGTCATACGCGTCATTAGTTTCTAGAATTTCATGAAGTTCCTAACAATACGTCTGTTCTGCTCACTCCGTGTTATGCTTCCTCCAAATCAATTTCCTGGGTTCAGCAATGAAACAATCCGAATACTACTAGCCATTGAAAACTTCATCGAGTGAGGGCATCAATTGCATTTCTGTAAATCCAATGGTTTTTCAGCCCGATTTCTTGGGAAATGGCAGCTAGGGAATACTTGTTCGGTTCGTTTTCTATCCTCACTAATTCCATCCATTTCGTGATCCTTCTCCAAAAACCTTTGCGAGAAACATCTACTAACATCATAATGGCTGGCCTTGCACTGTCGGACATTATGTTTCCGATCTCTCCGCTCAACATAAAACTCAAAAGACTATTCATGTCTCCAATGTGAACGCTTACAGAAGTTCTCACCACCTTTAACAGTTTCCAGATGTCCTTCTTTCACCTATTGGGGCACTTTGTTTGATTTCTCCCTATCACTTGTGTTTGACTTCTTCCGTCGAACGTCTTCTTGGCTTGGTATCTGTCTAGCTGCGGTTCGGTTGTTTCTGGTTACGTTTCCGTTGAGTGATAAGTAAATTAGTACCAGAAACAGCAATTCTGACAATTCATTCTTCAGATCTCAAAAGATATCATCCCCTAGATTCGGTTTGCAAGTGATCCTTGCCGTTTTCCTCCTCAGCTTACCACTATCCATCTGCTATGCTCTCCGGTTCCGTATGTACAGCAACGTTACCCTTTTGAATCCGAAGTAGGTTTCTCCAAACCTTCTGTTCCTTGTTAACTATTTTTTTCTGTAGATGTTCCGATGATCAAACAGGAACCAAAGTAAGAACTTACTACTATCTAGAAGGACCATTATTTGGAAAGAATCACGCGATCATCCGACGTGTTTATCTCGTTTGTAACGGATTACTATCAAAAGTAGGTGGAATGGTTCTCGAAGATCCGCAGTTTTCTGATGTTCAAGTTCTCCCGTGCATTTTCTACACAGTGTTCTCTGCATTCTTCCTGCGGATTTTGTTCCGCTCAAGAAGGAAACAGAAACAAATTCTACAAAACCAAAGAACGGCCGGGTATGAGACAGCGACAAGAGTCATCACCATGATGACGTTGCTCTTTTTTTTCTGCGAATTCCCGTTAGGCCTCATGTGTATTGTACAATCCGTATGGAGCGCCGATGGTTTCGAGTAACGCGTTTTAGAAGAAAAAGAACAGAAATGTTGTGTTTTAGATCTTTAGGTCGTTCAGTCTCATGGATATTCAACGGCCTCTACACTCTGTTCAGTTCTACAAGCTTCTTCATCAATCTCATTTTATCTTCGCAATACCGTACGGCGACCAGGAAGTTGTTACTTTGTGGCAGAAGTTGGACATTTTGGAACACAGAAAATGTAAAGGTCCATGTGCGGACAAGCACCTACAGGCTGTTTCAGAACAATATGGACTCGGTCGATTCAAGTGTAGTCAGCATTTTTGTTGTGAGGAACCGGTGAGGAGAAGTTCCAAAATCCATTGACCCGAATAGATTCTTGCTGTTGAGACCTGACATTATGTTTTCAAATAAATGTATTTACATTTCGAGATTTCACACTCGTACCAAAGTCCCTCCCTGTTTCATTTGTCAGCCTCATTAGGCTCCTTGGGCTTTCTTGTCTCATTGTCTCCCTACAAAGTTTTGAACACATCTCTTACCGAAACACTACCCTACATTATGTTCAGCGGAATGATTAATTTTCCCAAACTATTCCCCGGAATCAGCAATGAAACCGCGAGATTTCTGAGTGAATTAGAAGTTTCGATCGAGTAAGAAGACTTTCGGAGTTGTGCTGGTATTGTTGGTTTCCAGGAAGTTATCTATGAATATTGGTGCCAAAGAGTTCGAGGTCTCGATTATCACGGTGCTCTCCAACATCTTCCACTCGGCCATTCTTCTCCAAAAGTCTATGAGAGGCACTTCCACAAATATTCTGATGCTCGGCATTGCCTTATCAGATATCATTTTCCCTTCTTACACAATTTTTGCCGGAATTCAAAGTCGTTTGGCAGTAGAGTGGTATCGTCAATAACTGAGTTCTCATTGAAAATCTCAACTTCAGTGGGCCATATCCTACTTTTCTGATGACCTGGATCGAGCTACAAATAACCTGTTTCTCAGATTTTTTCCGCAGAACGTCTTCTTGGATTGGCATTTGCTTAGCGGGCGTCCGTGTAGTTCTGGTCAAGTTCCCGTTGCATCCCAGGCACAGTGCACATAATTTCTGTTCACATAAGTCCGATAGAATGTTTCAGATCAGACCAATTATCGACTTCTTCTGCTGGTTGGCTGATTATACTGATAGTTGTCCTAACTAACTCTCCTCTTGGAATTCTCCGTTTTTTCCACAACAGTATAACGAGTTCCGTCACGAAGAGAGCAGTGCCCATGTATCAGTTTTTCAATTTTTCAATCAGATATTTCTGTTCCACAGGTGCCCTCAATTTGACGAAAACTACACAGAAGTCGCGTATTATGTAGTAGAATCTAAACTTTTCTATCGAAACAAAGCATTCGTCAGGAAAATTTATCTCATTCTGAACAGCATTTTCTCAAAGGTGATTTTGAACACACCAACTGAAATTCATCTCGAGATAACAGGTTGTTCCATGCGTTCTCTACCCAATCTGTTCTTTCATCCTGATCAAAATTATCATTTCTTCACAAAAGAAACAGGCAACTCTGATGCAAAGTCAGAACGCAAAAGTGTCGACAACTACTACAAAAGTGATTGCTATCATGACTTTCCTCTATTTCCTTTGTGAATTTCCCATCGGAATCGTTGCCTTGATCCAATCGACCATTGATGATGTTGGGGTGAAGTTCGTCTACCATTTTGACTCCATTCATTGTATTTTTCAGTTATTTTTTATCATTTTTCTTCTTCATGACCAGCGGCTTTTACACTGCGTTCAGTGCGACTCCTCTTCTCATCAATCTTATTTTATCTTCGAACTATCGACAGGCATGTCGGAGTATGCTCTGTTGTGGCAGGATACAGAATACGATACAGATGGTACAGTTAACTGAGCAACCAACCGAATTCTCACATTTTCAGAGAAACATACGAGTTGCTGTTGTTAGTCCAGTCAGCGATGTTTCCAATGGAACATGACCAACAGCGGCCATCCGCCAAGTTCAAGGAACCCGATTTTTGTTTTCCAAGAGAAACCAGCTTCTGTATTCTTCAAATTCATTAGTTTTGTTTATTGTCTTCGTCTGTAGGAAGTTTTTCTTGTCTGAATTTTTATAAACTTTTTTTTTCTTCTCACAAATGATTGACTTTCTCAAATTATTCCCCTCGAATCAGTAATGTCATCGCAGTCTTTTTGTCCGAATTTGACACTTCTATCGAGTAAGGAAAACAGTTCATCAGCTGAATGAAGTAGAATTTTTCAGGAAATTATCAATGAGAGGTGGTTCCTACGAGTTCAAGTATACGATTCTCTACACTTCAGATAACACCTGATTAGACCGGAACCATCAAACCGTCTTTACTTTGAATACCGAATAAATACGTTTGTTTACACTTTACAAAACCACAAACCGAATCGTGCCGAAATCAGTGACATTGGTCTTATTGTTTCATTCATCACCCTCATTAGGCCCCCTTGTTTTCACGTCTTCCTCTTATTCTGCAAGTTCCGAAACTCACCGCACCTGACAGAACTGATGCGTATTTCTCTGCAAAATGATTGACTTTCTGAAACTATTCCCCGGAATCAGCAATGAGACAGCGACATTTCTGCATGGATTGGAAGATTCCATAGAGTGAGAAGACGATCGAAGTTGTGAAAGTACTGTTGTTTTTCAGGGTGTTGTCCATGAAGATTGCAGCTAAAGAGTACGCGGTTTCGATCATCACAATGCTCTCAAACATCTTCCACTGCGCAATTCTACTTCAGAAGCTTTTGAGAGGCACTTCCACGAACATTCTGATGCTTGGCATTGCGATTTCAGACATCCTCTTCCCTCTTTACTCAATTTACATTGGAATACGCAACACCCTTTCTGCTTATTGGTATTGTTTTTTGAATTAATTTTCGAAAAAATTTACTTTAGTGATCCGTTCCCCTCTTTTCTAGTGGTCTGGCTTGAACTGAAACTAGCTGCTTTCTCCGATTTCTTCCGCAGAACTTCCTCTTGGATTGGCATTTGTCTAGCGGGCGTTCGTGTAATCCTAGTCAAGTTCCCAATGCGTGCCGGGTATTCTGGGCAAAATGTCAGTTCACAGAAGTTCAAGATGATGTTTCAGAACAGATCGTTTGTCAACTCCCTCTGCTGGTTGGCTGATTATACTGATAGTCGTCCTGATTACATCTCCTCTGGGAATTCTCCGTGTTTTTCAGAACACTGTAATCAGTACCGTACAGAAAAGAGCAACGGAAATGTATCCGTTTTCACAAGTTTTGATTTAGAATTTTTGTTACAGATGCCCGCAATTTGACGAAAACTACACAGAAGTTTCGTATTATGGGATCGAATCTCAACTTTTCTACAAAAACAAAGCAATGGTGAGAAGGGTTTATTTGGTAGTGAATGCCGTTTTCTCGAAGGTGATTCTGAAGTAGTTAACCATGACTCATCTTGAAGATGGCAGGTTGTTCCAAGCATTCTCTACCCAATCTTCAGTTTCCATCTGATAAGAATGATTATCTCTTCAAAAAAGAAACAAGCTTCTCTGATGCAAAGTCAGAAAAAGAACGGATCCACTAACACTACGAAAGTGGTTGCTATCATGACTTTTTTCTACTTTCTATGCGAATTTCCCATTGGGGTTGTGTATTTGATAGAATCGGTCACAACAGATTACAATGCTCAGTCAGTTTTTCCCTTTAGATCTTGTTTATTACCTTATCTTCCAGATTGTTCATCACGTATTTCTACTTCATCGCCAGCTTCTTCTACACTTTGTTCAGTTCGACTCCTCTTCTAATCAATCTTGTTTTATCTTCGAACTATCGAGAGGCGTGTAGGACCATGCTCTGTTGTGGTAGAATTCAGAAAATGAAACAGACGGTACAGTTCTCAGAGCAACCAATCAGACTCTGAATTTCAGAATAATCAACGAACTCTAGTAGTCAGTTCAAACGCAGGGAGTGGGCCTCCGTGAAGATATCATTTCGTTCATTTGGATCGAAAGTGTGAAAGATTCCACAAACGAGAAAAAACATTCATTAACCCGTAATCTTTCCAAAATATTCAAAAAAACACAATGTTTTGTTATCACAACATGTCGACCCTGGCACCCATTATCAAGTTTTGATATCCAATGAACAGCTTCTTTTCCTCTTTGATCTTCTTCACCTTCTCATCGCTGTCAGCGCCACAGGAGAGGCATTTCAGGCACGGATACTCCTGCACCAGTTGTTTTCTGAAAAGTAGCATGTTGGGAAATATCACGGAAAGTCAAGGTTTACCTAAAGTTAGGACTACACAGCAGGTAGACAAATATTCGGAGGAGTGAGTTGACTGCGACCAGAATGCTGACGGTGTCCGATGCAAGGGTGTAGAATTTGGTGCTGGAAGTTGAAGAGTTAAGGGATGATTGCATGCTACAGTACTCACCTTGACCCGTCTTCCTGGAACAGCAATGTATTCTCCGGCAACACATTCTCTAGTACACTGATAAACAGTGATAAGGAGGAACAGCAGAGATACGTCGTGGCAATCGAAACCATCGTCCACGTGGCATACCGTAACTCATCCCGTCTTCTCTTGTTCGAGTTTATCGACTCTTTCCTTATCATCTCACTGACTTTTGGCATATCTATGAATGTAGTGACCGCCCATCCGATTCCAGTCAGCTTCCGTTTCGTAACGACCACAATTGAGATGTTCAGCACGAGAAGAAGTGCGAAAGGAACAAAGATGTGCAGAACTGTCATGACATAGAAATTGAACATCTGATAGTGTTCCCATCCGGCGAGAAGAGGAGTGTAGTCGTAGTTCTCGTACAGGGGACAATCCGGTCGGAACGTGATGTAGTACTCGAAGAAAGCGGGCAGTCGAAGGAGAAGAACTCCGAGGAATGTGACTCCGATGGTGGAGAACCGCCCGGTTGACCTGAACATCGAATGGTTCTGAAGCAGCATCAGGAATTGAACTTACGAAATCAAAAAGTTCAACGAATTGATCTCCGCGACAACTATGAATCGTTCGATTGTCGCACACAAAATGATATACGTCGAGGCGAATTGTACTGAAACGAAATGAGGTTCCTGAAGCAACTCATGAAAAGAACCGGTACCTAATCGACTGAGTCCGAAGATGAACATGGCGTAGTCGTGCCAGATGTGATAGAGAAACTCGTTCTGATGGTAGATTGCCAGAGCATCTACGGTGAAGAAAGGGATGTAGAGCAGGTCCATTAGGAGGTCTGGAATTGAAAACATTGTTGCAGGTGTTTCATTATCAGACTTACCTAGAATAGCTAGAAGAAGAAGGTAGAGAGTCGGTGATTTGGTGGATTTCGACTTTGTGAACAGCCTCTGAAACAACAGCACGGTCTCCATGACCTAGATTCGCCACTCACAAAAAGTATCCAATTACAAATGACTCCGGCTATGGCAATCGGCGTTCCGACGTACACAATCAGTGCGTATCTGTTGAAGTCGTAGGCTTCATTGCGAGAACACTCTGCCACGTCATCAGACGAATTGGAGGAAATTTCCGGTGGATCACTCATTTTGGAGGGGTATCTGGAAGTAGGTTGGTTTAAATAGAACCGTTTTGAAAGATCGTTTCATAGAGGGTCAAAGAGTAGAGAATACGTCAGAGTTGGGGGAATAGAGTGATGTCAGTTTGAGGATGAAGTGATAAGAAACTGATAAGCAGGATTGTAGAGAGCTGTGATGTTCTCGGAAAGTGAGTGCATCACAAGTCACGACTTTTGCAGAAACGGAACTTGACAGGTGCTGTGGACTCCGCCCCTCACGGCTACAAAATGCCGTGATTCATTTCCGGAAGGAGAATTCGTGCAGAAACAAATTGATGATGTGGCAGGATTCAGAAGGATTCAAAAGAACAGATTTTAATGACGGTGTTTTGATTGGGCTTCTGGAAGTAAATAAGGAGAAGAGAGCAAAACGGTTCCAGTTGTTCCGGATTATATAGCAGGATCCGGAGAGCAGATGTTTCTAATTTCAGGTGTTTACGTGGAAAAAGTCTGAAATTCGAAGAGTGGTTTGTACACTTTGGATATGTACGCAAACAGAATGACGTGTTGGATTCGGAAAGAACGGGGAAGTGTTTGCAACACTGAAATGGTGGTGGAGACTTGTAGTGTCTCGTTATCAGAAGTTTTCAGAAAGTACAAGAATAGGAATTCAGTTGGAATGAGGAACCGATTTCTAGGTCACGGAATCGATTGTGCTGGCCTAGAAGATTGGATGGGTGTCAAAGCTCTATTTCTAGAGCAACAATTGTTCAATCAAAGCTAAGCAAGCTTCAAAGTTTTCAGGGACATGCGAAAAGAACAGTTTAGCCGCGGAAAACTGAAAATCCGGCTATTCCCCGAAATGCCAATCGGTTCCTCCCAAAGACACTGATCCCATTAATCTTCTGGTGGTTCTTCTCTGATCCGGCAGAGTCGGAAATCGGATTGATTTGCGTGAGCCAGATGAGAAGAGAAGATCCAGACTCTTTCGATTTATCATTGTCTGCGTCTCTCGCTTTGCTACGCTATCTGATGGGATGGAAAACGAAAAAATCTTTAGATGACTAGGACGACTAGCCGATGGGAATAGCCGGGCTAACAGTAGGAATCGAAAACAGATGTGTGTGCATTATTGTTTTCGAAAAAGAGAGAAGGAATGATAAAGAATTGGCGGGGGACATTATGAGAAACCATCGAGTTCAGAGTTCTGAAAGAAATGAAATATGAAAAGATGGGTTCGTGACTGGCATACATTTGGGCCAAGGACATGATTTTTCAAGAAGGGGAAGAATTTTTGAAAAGTGGAAAGGTCAAAAAGACAGAAATCGGGGATAAGTCAGAAAACACGCTCATGGCGTCATGACCCGGAACATGATTATTCAGGATATTAGCTCATGACCTACTCGTATAATCCAAGGCCTCGGACTGATCCATTTTCCCAATTCCCTCTATATTTACATCGTCTTAAAATAGTGCGATCTCTTTTGAATTCTGAGTAACTTGTCCGGTAAATAAGTGCGGGGTGCACCCGTTCAACATCAGAGCTCAAAGCCAAATTAGCCTCGAAATTCGGAAAACACTCTGGGAGGGAAGGAAAAAAAGGCTTTTCGGGTTGTTGTTTATTCCATTTTCACTCAAACTCCCTTCATTTTTTGCCAGTTTGCAACAATTTGATCGCAATAAAATGGCTCGAAGACATGAAATATTCATGTTCACACTCACGAATACGTGGAGAATTTGACATTCGAATTAGGATGGAGACGAGTGGATGATGTCGGAATGCGGATGAATTATTTAGGAGCCGTGCTGGAGAATGGTGTCAAATGTGTGTGTTATGGTAGGGAATGAAGAGATCAAATGACTATTTTCAGAGGAATTGTGAAGGGTAACAGGTATGTGAGTGTCTGGGAGTAGAAGCGAAGATCAAGTGGACGGAGGTCAGGAATCGGGATGATTGTAGTTTGAAATAGTCTGGTGGGAATCAGGGAAACCTACAGACTGGGCAATGTTCGAGAACATTTCTGAATCCTTGGACAAGTTTGACCTAACAATGGTAAAGAATTTCTGTTTGGGATGAACATATTTTATATTATGAAGCCTCCTGATAGGTTCCACAGAGCATACAATTGGTTTATTCACAAACAATGATTACAGTACAGTTATCACTTCCACCCTTCTTTATCTTTGCCCGTTTCCGAATCCACTGCTCCTCTTTCCGACGTATCCCGAGTATGCAGGGTAGCCGTATCCGTAGTCTCCATAGTATCCGCCACTCGGGTATCCTCCGTATCCGTAACCACCGTATCCGCCCAATCCACCGTAGTAATTGTTACCGTAAGCTGTTGGATATCCACCGTAAAACTGACTGGTGGACTCGTGGAAAACTGTGAGAAGAGCGAAAACGAACAGAATGCTGAAAGGATTCTTGAGAAACAAACTAGAGAGTTGGCTTACAGTTTGAAGGACATCATTTGGAAAGTTCAGTGAGAGGGAATTTTTGAGAACTCTAAATTTTCAGTCCGTTTTATACCCTTTCACTTGCTGTTTGTTTGTACTTTTTCTCACTTTTCGTCAAAGTCAAACAGAGTGAAAAACTGTCATTTCAATTTGTTTTCCCATCTTCAATTTTCCAGAAAAACGTCTGCTGAGAACTGGTTTCCCGACGGCCGCAAATTGTGACCCGGGCTGTGTCTCATCAAAAATTAATGTAATTTCTGGTAGAGGATTCGGGGGCGCCGTCTCAAAATTATGCATTGTTTTGGAGGGTTGCTGATGCGAAAACAATCAAATGAAGAAGCAGCTCGGTGAGCATCTCGCGGAGCAATTGACACGGACTGCCCTTTGTTTGGATTGCCACGCAAAACAGACGTTCCCGACTGGAAAAACTTGAGCAAACAGATAATGAGCGGGTATAAAATGATAAGAACTTGATAGCTTATCATCAACCAATTCACTGAACTCCCCAAAAGATGCCCTTCAAACTGTAAGCCAACTCTCTAGTTCGTTTCTTAAGAATCCTTTCAGCATTCTGTTCGTTTTCGCTCTTCTCACTGTTTTCAACGAGTCCACCTGTCAGTATTACGGTGGATATCCAACAGCTTACGGTAACAATTACTACGGTGGATTGGGAGGATACGGTGGTTACGGATACGGAGGATACCCGAGTGGCGGATACTATGGAGACTACGGATACGGGTACCCTGGATACTCTGGATACGTCGGAAAGAGGAGCAGTGGATTCGGAAACGGGCAAAGATAAAGGAGGGTGGAAGTGATAACTGTAATCAATGATTGTGAATAAAAGTTTTTGATTTGAATGACAAGTGATACAAAGCTCCATTCCTTTCTGAGAACAAAACACAAGATTTGTTTTCGTGGGCTCTGAACAAACCAAGGTAACTTTTTCGAAGTTCTTTCTAGTTCTAATTCTGTGATCACCCTGAAAACGACGTCTTCCGACTGTCTCCAAAGTTCTGATGCTCTCATGTGTGAATGATTTCGTGATTTTCAAAGACACAAAAATATACGAAGCGTAAAAAGGGGAAAATCACGAAAACTGCTCGAAACCGAACTCGGCACATTCTGAACCCTGTTTTGCGGCGAATGGGAAGCGGAAGCTGGCTCAAGCCAACAATTAGGATCAGTGTTATCGGAATATGGTGTCACGAGTCGAATGAAAATACAAACTCTAGACAATAATTAACCGAGTGTGTCTACCGCAAGTTTTCGAATCTAGAGCAGGAAATAACAGGCTGCAGGCACGGGAATGAATAATAATAAGGAAGGGAAGAGAGGGGGACCACTCGAAAAAATAGGGGCCGAATCGCCGGGATTTCTGTCTTAGACACGTGGGTGTTTGTGTGTATTTAGGGTATATTTGGTTGGGTTTATATGGGAGGATGGGTGGGCAATTCGGGCAGTGACCAGTGAGTAATCGGGAGAAAGTAAAGCTTTCAGGGTGATTAGACTCAAAGGTTACGAGGGGTACTGTAGGAAAGGAATTGGGTTAGGAGGGGAAGCTGGGAGTGATCAGATTAGAAGGGAATGAAGCAAGGGGAACCAATTTGGGATAGTGAACTGAAATAGGTCAAAGGTTTACAAGAGTAACGTGCGGATTCTTGTCAGGTTCTTGGCTTCTAGCCATGACCATTTGAAAACTCAATGAAGCTGCGAAGCTCCAAAAGACATGTGTCACCCCGCATCACGACCGCCCATGACACAGCCGAAGAAGACATTCGCTGAGTCATTCGTACCGAAACACAAGAAAACAAAACAAAAAAGTAATCCGGCGGTGCGTTCGCAAGCCTATCTGACTACCTCTTCTGACGATTTTATGTGCTCTTTCCACCCATAAAACAGAGCCATTCTCGTCTTTTTGTGCTCAGTGAGACCCACTCAAAACGAAGAAAAAGAAGAGAAAGTGCTGCTCAATCTGACTAATGGGTAAACAGGTGGTCCAGCCGGGAGTTTGCAGTTTTCGGGTTTCGGGTTTCAGTTTCTCGCCTAGGTAGGTGATTCATTTCATTTACCGCAAGAAAAACAGAAAACAACACGTTTTCTTGCATGTGACAGGTCTGTTTAAAAGAGAAATGGTAAGTGGAGAGTCCTGAGAATGATGGAAGAAGAAGGCGTGGGATCCGAAGGAACACATCCTTCAAAACAGAGAGATTCAGCAACGGACATGCCGGGTAATCTCCAGGGAACAGCGGTTTGACACGGATGGACGAGGAGGAGGAGGCACACCGCAACTAGTCGGAGGAGGTCAAAATGTAGTGGGACCAAGGTTATTTTGGGAAGAAAAACGAGGAAATGAGGGAAGGACTTGGCAAGTGTGGAGTTGGATGGAATCGGATCATGGAACCTACTGTAGGAACCTGGCACTGGTCAACATTGCAGACAGAGTTGATAAAACAAGCTAATCAACTGATATCAGTCTTCCCCCGTAATTGCTCTCTCATATTGATGAGACCTCAAACGATCGTGTCAGGTGGTCCGCCCATCCCTTCTCACACTCTTCATTTCAATTTCACACCGCCCGAGGGCAACCGAAAAGAACAGGTGACGCCTGAGGAAAGAAAAACAGACAACACTCGAGTGTCTACGTGTTTCTGGGGGTTCTTCTCTTGCGAAATGCTCTCGGATAAGACGAGTTTTGTTGTATTCAAAGTGCACATAACGCGATTTTCGGCGAAACGGGGCATTCGGAGGGAGGAATCAAAAGAGGAAAGAAAGAATGTTTGCGAAGGTGTGATCTGGAAATTGGATAGGATAGTTGGGCTGAAAAATAGCGAAATCCGAGCTGAATTTCAATAGGAAAGGTAGGCTGGAAAGGGATCAAAACAACTATTGTAAGCGGTGATCTGTGCTCTCCAGCGGGAAATCAAAAACTATCATGAGGGAAGTTCCAGGAGAACTCTGGGCAAATAGAAGTCACCAAAAGATTCTGGAAGTCAAAGATGTTCAGCTTTTTCCTTGTCTTTTCCCGGAAGTGAAAGTATCGTATTGGAAAACAAAGGGATTTAGATGGTTTACATGAAAGTACAACTTGTTGGAAATACTGACATTCGAAGGAATACATCTCACTACAAAGCTCCGGAATAACGGGACCGAAAGGTCACTTGTTGCGAGAAGCATGAGAATGAGCTTCCAAAGCTCAATGACTCCTGACAAGTGGAAGTGATTGATATGAAAAGTGACAGAACCCACTCGGAATACTCTGGTTCTTCGGAGCATTTCGTCGGAACGGAACACACGAAAAACTGAGAATTTGATGGGCGAAAGGCGAGAAAACGACAAAATAAATAAAATAGGAGACTAATTCGGTTTGTTTTCCTGCTGAAAAAGTTGGGAAACTGGGAGAATCTCTTCTTGTTTTCAGATCTTTAGAACTGCCCAACTGACCCGATTGGACATTCTCTGGGTTCCGGGATTGAACGGAGTTACAGAAAACCGAGTGGGAATGGGAGAATGATCAATGCGGTTCGCTTCTTTCAGCTCTTCGGGATGCGTCGACCAGCCGAATAATCGAATAATAAAATGGGAGAAAAGAGACAAAAGATGATGAGAAACCGATGATAATGGGTGGATGAGAAGACGGAAAAACGGGGGATTTGAAGGAAGTTTTCAGGGATTTGGAAATGACGAAACGATGAACTTGGGGGAGAATTTCTGAGCTCCAGACCCTCAAATCTAGAAGAGGGAAGGTTTAGAAGTATAGCTGGAATCAGACATAACCCTACAGTAATCCTTAATGACGCTATCAGTTAATCAGCAGAAAATGAGAAGCTCTTTTTCAGAAGCTCCAGACTGCTTTCTCTCATTATACTTCCTTATTTTTCCTTAGCAGTCTGGCTCAGTTAACAATGAGATTGCGAATGATAGGAAATGATAACAAACGAGGTCAAAATCATGAATAACAGTGTTGACGTGACAGATGGAAGAAGCCGCGACGTCATGTTTACCTGGCCCACTTATCGTTTGCAGAATCCAGAAAATTGTGGGAAAATTCTGGAAATCAGGAGAAAATCAACAAATTACGACTGGGAGAACATGGGAGAATGATGTGTTTTGGCAAGGAAATCAACAGTTTTGCAGGGGTTTTTCTGGTTTTGGCAGCTCTTTTTCAGCCTATTTTCAGACATTTTGAACCTCGAAAATCTCAATGATCAGATGGTCAAAACACACGAAAAACACAGAAAACAATTGGAAAATTGGGCGAAAAAAGGGGAAAAGAGGGCTATTTATAAACGAAAAGAATGTTTAGATGTTTCTCAGATTAGTGAAACTTTGGACCACGTCGGGAAGGTTTTTGGATGGCGGAATTGTGGAGGAGAAAACGAGGAAGTGGCGATTTGCACATTTTGACGTGTTCAGGGAACTGCAGGAACTGGCAGTGTTCAGAAGAAGAATAAAATGGAAAAGAAGGGAACAGTTGATGGAAGGATCGGTCGGGAGAGCTGTTGGCTCTGAGAATGGAAGCTGGACAAACTTGAATGCTCGTTTTCTGAGTCGAGTATCTTGCCGTCTGATCTACCGTAGTCCATCTATTCACACGTTAAAAAGAAAAGAAAAAGCGACGGGAATAGAACGAAAAGTTTCTCGGAAGCGTCGGAATCATCGCGTCTGGAGGTCCATTGAGGTGTCCTGTGGGAATTGCGAAGGCACGTGGACAGACCGCCCATAATCTGATATTTATGAGAGGAAGGGGCCTTTGAAACGAAGAAAAATGGGGAAGGAAGTAGTTCGGAAAGTGAAAAATTGGTTACGGAAATGGAATAAACGGCAGGAGGAAATATGTCATTCGAAGGGGAAATATTGGGGAAAGATATGGGTCTGGGAAGGGAAAGGACATCAGAATACCAAGGCTTTGACGCAAGCAAAAGCAGGAATCTTCTCGCGGAATTTTGTACACTTGCACATGATGAATAGAGCCAGTTACTCATCTCGGAGACTCGGTTATTCTTGAATTTCCGTCGTCGTGGGAAGGAAATGAATGAGGAATTTGTGAAGAAAAGCAATGGGTTCGGGTCCGGAATGTACACGGGGATGAATGGGAAATAGTAATGAGGGAAAAAGTATTGGTGTCACTTTGGACCTTTTGACCTTTTTTCTGTTTTACAAAAGAATATTTAACCGGACTGGAACCCTGTCTGGTTAATCTCATTTCGAGTTTTTGGGGGTCGTCGAGGCCAGGAAAATGAGGAAAATGAGGAGGAAAGACACCAGAAACCAGACGAAGAACCGGAGAAAACTCATCATGATCTCCTGCAGAACAGGGGTCTCATAAAAGGGAATATATACATAGGAAATGAAAATGATCAAAGATTCCGGGTCATCGGATGGAAAATATTCATTCGAATGGTTCAAACTGTCTGTGTGGCGGGAAACTGATGAATAGGTGATAAGGAGAGGGAAAACAACGGATTGTGGATGACAGAGAACCGACGAGGTGTCAGATTTTGCACATTTGCTGACGGAAAAGTTAGTTTTGAGATGAGTGATGGGACTGATAAGTGACAGGAGATCAGGTGGAGCAAGTACTATTCGAGACAGCCTTTCCAGTTTATGAGCTGGAGAGAGGTAGTAACTTATGTTTGGATCCACACATAACTTTTTTTCAAATGAAATTACAGACTATTCACAACGACTGTCTAGTGAACGTCAAAGAAGCCACAAATTCGAAATGGAACACAGCTTCATCAGAATTGTCCTGTCTCTTCTAGCCATATCCGGGATCAGGAAAACCACGTGTCAAGTTGCAATTTGCAGCGGGGAAATATGAAAACCGAGTGTGTGTTTGCAGCTTATTCATCCGCAAGACGTCGAGGATTTCGAATGAAAAAACAAAAATAACTTTTTCTTTTTTTGTTTAAAATTGGCTATGAAAAGTGACCGGGAACTAGTGAAAAACACAAGAAATTTGGAATTCGGTCGAAAGAGCAGACGAAAAGAATTGGATTGGGCATTGTTGACGGAACACTTTTCCGCAGGAAAGGTTTGGATGAAACAAAGTGGAAAAGTGGAAAAGATGAAGAGAATGAACAGTTTTGGTTGAGAAGTTCGAAAAGTTGGTAAGAGAGTGATTGAATACAAAACAACGAATGGAATGCTGCTGAAACTGAAAAAATGAAGAGGAGCAAAATAGTGGTTTCGAAATTGGGAAAAAGATAAACGAAACCGAACCAAACTAGATTTTCAAAGTGGACCACTTCTTCTTTTTCTCCACAAATTTCGGTTCAATTCGACCCGAAAAAGGTGGGTTTTTTGGGATGAGTCGAATGTTTTTCGGGTCCACGCTGAGTAATTCGTGGGCCCAACCTTTGCTTCTCTTCTCCTGCTAATTGGACCTTCGTCAGTGCCGAAAACGGCAAGAAAAGAAGACGTCACCCGAGAGAACCAGTAAATGGAGCATGGGTTGGGCGAAACGGCGCATGGCCCCCCTTTTCATTGACCGTAATTTGATTATTTTTGTTCGCCTCGGCTGCATCTGACCACTGTTTTACTATTTTTGTGTGTTGTCATCATTCAATGTGTTAATTCGCTTTTGACACTGCAGATTTTGCAGGTTCTCTCTCACAAATGCTCTCCGCATCCGCAGCATCCATGCAGGCGGGAGGTACGGTGTGTCAAGTGTCGTAAGATGTGATGCCGACTGAACCAGCGGTGTTTGCACACTACGTGCGTTGGAATTTTCCGATTTTTGAAGGAAATTTACGCTTTTCCAGTGAATTTTTCAGCTTTTCCCTGTAAATCTTTAAACTTTGCTCGAATTTAAAATTTTTCTCATGATTTTCCATACAGTTTTTTTTATTTTCAGCAAATTTCCGTTGGAAAAATGTCGAACGACTGGGGAAACGACTGGAATACGGACCAATGGAACACCGGATACTCACAACCTCAACAGCCACCCGCACCGCCAGCTCAAGCGGCTCCAGCAGCTCCTGAACAATCCTATGGGTGAGATTTACTGATTTTTCAATTTAAAAAGTGAAAATGTTCACATTATCCGTTTGCAGAGGCGGATATTACTCGCAACAAGCTCCGAGTCAAGGATACGAGAACTACGGCCAGCAGAGTCCTGTCCAGAATCAATTTGATCAATATGGAGGGTACGGGCAGCAACAGCAGCAACAAAATCACGGGTATTCGCAGAATAATGGTACGATTTCCAAATAAAAAACACATTGAAAGATATAAAACGTTATTTCAGGATTCGGAGGCTTCCAACCTCAACAACTGATGTCTGATCCAATGCTGAACGCGGCGAAGAAATTCGGAGGGCAGTTCGCCGAGCAGCAGAAGGAAAAAGTAAGTTTTCACTGCTTTCATGGCAAAAGTTGAATTTCCTAAATTTTCAGCTCACGAAATACCTGGGAACGTTCAACTTGAAGTACTACTTCGCTGTGGACAACGCCTACGTCGGCAAAAAACTCGGCATACTCTTCTTCCCGTTCTTCCATCGTGACTGGTCCCTCAAGTTCGCTGGTTCTGCCGATCCAGCCCCTGCCCGGGACGACGTCAATGCCCCGGATCTCTACATTCCGCTCATGGCTTTCCTGACCTACGTCCTTGTTTCTGGCTTTGTTCTGGGAACTCAAGGAAGGTTTTCACCGGAAATCCTAGGAATCCTGACGTCGAATGCGCTGATCTGGGTGATTCTGGAGAACATCGTGATCTTCATCTCCAAGTACATTTTGAACATCTCCCAGGCACTATCGGTGTGGCATTCGTTGGCCTACAGCACGTACAAGTTCACACAGTAAGTATTTATTTGGAAAATCCTCAGAAAATGATATAGAACTGAAAATACAAACAAGGAAGTTAGGCTACCATCTCGATCGGCTGCGGGGGAATGTCCTGAAAGTTGATTTGTATTGTTTGTCAGCTAAAATTAGACGAAGATTCAAAAAACCGCGACTCTAGTTCTCCTGGGAGTCCAACCTCCGTCACATTCCGACTAACTACTATCTATTTTCCCAGACAGCCCTTTTAGTTGGCAATTAGATGGAAAACATCGGGTAGAACTCGCAAAACAAAGATCACCGCTCGGAAAGATGACAAGAACACTTGAAACTCACCGAGGCTTTGGCTATCGCTGTTCCTGGCCTTGTCACGGGGTGGACGGAACTGTTGCCACTTGGGGGATACGTGTTTGCCGAGTTGCAGAACAGTGCGTCTCGGTAGTCTCGAATTGAAAGTAAAAAGACAAAAGTGTCGAGTGGAGGGTATATCGAGATGCTCATTACGACCCATGGTCCGATTCTTCCGACGTAGAATCCGAACATGCTTCCGGTAATCATGATGGCCGCCGGGACATACACGGAGACCAGAGGAATAGTCGCCTGAACGTCAGAAGTTCTAGAAGTTTCCTGGAGATTCTCGAGTACCTGAATGACGATGGCCCTAAACAACTGCGCCTGAATCTTGTAGAGTTTCTGTGACAGATGGGATGCTCTGAACAGTGTCAAGTTCTCTCGATACGTCTGAACACCGCAAAACAGAGATGTTCCGTAGAAGAAGCCCTGAAATGCTCTCGGTGGTCGCAGAGATCAGGTTGGGTTTACGTGCACCTCGCCATTTTCTAGTTGTTTATCACTACCAATTCCTCAATTAACAAAGAGTGAACTCAGTGATCCAATGTTTTCTAGCTAAATGCTCGAAGCAAAAATAGAACGTGATCTCACTTGGAAACCGATGAGTCCAAGCAGAGCACTCATCGTCGACCACTCGATGTCACCGTAGACGTAATCCGACGTGTTGGAGACGTGCTGAAAGATTCTGATGTGACGGGACCTGGAGAGAAGTCCTACATAGCAAGTGATTCCGACATAGGCACTTTCCGTAATGTCGACGCCTTCGAGTAGTACTGTGGATTGGCTGAAAACAAGCAGATCCATCAGGAACGCATAGCGCTCGGCCTACTTGAAATGAGCAGTTCTCTCTGGAGTTGGACTCATTATGAAGTACACCATCACGGACCAGACGAAAAACGGAACGGCGCAGTACATGAACCAGAGAAGAAGGTACCAGCCTTGGAAAAGGCTCATGTGGTACTTACTGAAAAATATCGTGGTTTACATTAGACACTAGGTGGGAAACATACTGGCAAGATGAAACGTAACGGTAGATGAAGTTAAGGGAGAGAAATGAGGAACTGGCAATGAAACAGCCGCAGTAGAGGACTGGCAACAGACAATTAGGTGATAACTTTACAAAGAGCACTTACTTTGAATCAAGTGAGAAGCAGAGTATCCCAGATCGAAGAGACGGTTCTCCGAGTAGAAGACGTATCCGAATCCGTTGATATCGACCACTGCAATCGGCTGGACCAACCAATCAATGATTCCGAAGGAAAGGGCGTAGAAGCAGTAGATCCTCATAAAGTTCTTGTAGTTTCCGAACTCTTTCCGGGACCTTTTCTCGATTAGGAAACAGAGAGAAATGGTCGACCAGATGGTCACGAAGAACGAAAACCATCCGAAGATGTGGGTTACGTTCGACCAGGTACTCGGCATTCTGGAATTAGATGGTATGAGCCTGCGGTAGACGTCAAGCTAGACTATGCTCATGATAATAAACTGATTAGATTCTGAAATATCCCAGTTGGATAGGGGCGGCGCGTTCGGAAAAATAAACGGCAGCCGGCTCCTCTCGGGGGAAAATTGTATAGTTGGTCCTAATTGAATGTTATCGATAAAAAACCAAAACAATCGATGAACCCGGAAACGTTTCGAATCGTGACTTTAGAAGCGATGTTACAGAAAAAAGTTTAGTCACAAGTCTGACACAAAAGAGAATATGATGACTAACTGAAATATCACCTGTAATTTTCGAAAGTACGACTGTAATTCATGGCAATTAGTGACTCCTTCCAGCATGATTGTCTGTCTGATTCTGTTCATGGTCGGTGACAAGACGTTCTACTACGGAGCACTCGCCTACAGCTCTGTCGCTCTCGTTTTGTTCCTGGTGAGCTTATTTTCACAACTCTTTCAATCAAAACTTGCATTTTCCAGCTTCGTTCGGTATCCCACTTCATGTTCGACACTGCGGGTTCATACGGATCAGAAGAAGGTCGCAAGCGGAAACTCATCCTCGTCGCATTCGTCGTCATCACGCAGCCGTTGATTATGTGGTGGCTGACAAGGTACGTCTCACGATTGTTATGCTTATCACCCAACTTCCCACTTATGAACTAATAAAGTCCCGTCTTGCTAACATCACTTGGATTTTCGTGTCGAGACCCATCCGGGTCCCGCCACGATTCCACTTCATGTCCTAATCTCTGTCCGTTTTAGCACCCAAATCGTGCCAACGAATCCGCGAATGGTGGTGGGTCACGAGTGGCTGGAGACCAATATCAACGGATAACACGTCATAATCAAAAGAGCTACAGTAATCATCCGGTCATCACACGTCTAGTTTCTTCTTTCTGTCAAAGATTAATTTATGTCAATTTCTGTGTTATAATGTCTTCTCGAACACATACATGTACACGTCTTCAAGAACTATTCATGTTTCTAATCAGCCTATCACTCGAAACTTCTATGAATCGCATAGAAATTAGTCCCGTTCAGCGTGTCCAGCAGCTACGACTACGACAAGTTCGGATTGGCCCAGTTGGCTCTCTCGAAGATGTCCGGAGGTCCCGCAGCGAAAGCAGCCAAGAAGTTCATGACCGACGACGGAGATATCGATTACGAGGCGCTTCTGAAGATGCCGAAGGGAGATTTCGACGGAATGTAGTCGTCGACGGCTTCTATTTATTTCACTCCTTGCCTTTCAGTCTTTTCCCATCCTTTACTCGTTTTCCCTTTTTCTAAAACAGTGTCTCTGCGATATTCTAAAGTGCCTTCTTGTCTGAAAATGTGTGTGTTTTGCTTGAAATGTTTTACTTTTTCTATACTGTTTTCCATTTTACCATGTATTTATTTATTACTTTCGAATCAATCAAACAAACAATGTTTTCCTTATTTTCTGCAAGAATCGACTGGGTCAAATATTATTATGAAGGGGGAAAAGAAGAGGAACTGTACGACGAAAAGAAGCGAAAACTTATGCGAGACAACAAACGGGAAAAAAGAAAACATGGGAACGGGTTGTACTGAACAATTTGGTTGGTTTCAGAAGATGTTGGGTTCCGAAAATGAAGAGGTAAGGCGAGGGTTATGGAATTCGGGGAGACGCAGAGATACACGACGAAGGGGGAAAACTAGGAGAAAAGTGATAAATACTACACAAAATGCACACAACGAGCGAGAAGATCAAGTGACTATCGATTGATTTTTGGACGGTGAAATGCTAGGAAAACTACGGGACGGAGAGCACTTTCTCAAGATTTTGCGGGTTTTTTGGGGGAACTAGAGGGTGCTAGGAAACCAGGGAAACTGACGGATTGAGGCGGACGATTTGACGAAATCCCGACATTGGGAGGAGAAACAGCGCAGAGAGAGGGGGATAAGGAGGAGAAGCTAAGGATCTCTGACGCTGTGAATCATTGAGCAGTCCCGTTTCGGGATTTCGAAGAATCGAGAAGGTGTCAATTGGCATCAGTTTCTGAATGGTGTTCGTGAGGATTCAGATGGTTCGAAGAGGAGAGAAACGAGGTTAGAAGGTGTCGAGACGGATTATTGATTGATTTGCGAACGGGTGACTGGTCCGGAAGAAGTCGAAGCGGAGGAGGATGGTTCCTCGATGCGGGTCTGGAATCCGAAGGTTCAATTGATACAGAATGGATCGTCTCTCACCTGAACCATCTTCTCAAAGTCCAGCGATGGTCTGTGGCTGTTGCGACGTCCTCTCTTCGGAGCCGGAGCCGGTGGCATCAACTCGACGGACTCGATCTCGGTGTCGTGGTCGAAGTGGAAGGCGAGATGGACTGCCGGACGGTTGATCAGCACCTGGACTGGGCAGCGACGAGCCGCGACTTTGACGGCACGATCGTTGTTGAAGGAGCGGAGGCGCCAGGCAATCGGATGGTCAGCCATCGGGTTGTACTCCTCGTGTCCGCGCTTTCCTGGGCTCGGCGAGCCATCGGTGTCACGGAGACGGCGACGAGTCGGAGTGGGAGTGGCAAAGCCGTCGGTGTCGGAGTCGTTGTCACCGGTCATGATGCCGCTTTCGCGTCCGAAACTGTCCCAGCTGAAAGATATCTTTGAAAGGGGATACTAGAGAGTTGAGATGTCCCAGCAGTCCCCGCAGAGAGCTTTGTCCTGGGGATACGGTATCCCGAGGGTCTTCCATCACTCGGCCCCTTCCATCTTCCTCCATCTTCGTCCATCCCAAGTACTCAATCAAAGGGGTTCTTTCTCTCTGCGCCGGTGTCTCCGTGTGTTTGTGAGTGCGTAAAATGTGAAATGCGCGAAAAACATTATAATTGATGTGTGTCTCTCTCTCTCTTCCTTCCATTCGCCCCCCTTCCAACCACCATCTCCCCTTTTCCGAGGGCCCCCGTATAAATAATACGATTGTGGTAATTTTCGTGGGAAGTGTCTCTGCGGGATGATGACCGAGAGAGGAAGTGAAGGGAAACAAAAAGAGGGAGAAGTGTACACAACTACAGTTGGCCCGGCCCAATTATGGCAGAATGGATCAAGGACACGAGTGCCACGTCATCACCGGAATACGGTAGTTGGAGTCTGGAACCTTTTCGGAGAAGATTCCCCCATCCACTAAAACCCCTCTACGATTCATCAAGATTCAGCGATTCCGAGATTCAAAGCGCCGATAAATCTGCATTTCTTTCGCGTGTTCTCTTGCTCTTCGCGGCTCTTTTCTCGAGAGCCGCCGCCGCCAAAAGCAACAAGTTGTGATGCTCTCTCGGAAAGAAAAACACATCGCAACTGATCGTATCATAAATCTCGACGGGCCCCCGCTGCGGTTGAAAACAAACCTTTCGGTGTCGTCGATGTCACGCTTCCAGGCCGGACTTGCCGAGACACGTGGCGGGTTGGAGTGCAGGAAGTTGTCGAGCGATCCGGGGGCACGCGGATCTGCAAATGGTACTGTAGTCGTGGTGAGACCCTTCTTGAGTTTGTGTCTGTTTTGTACGATCAGGGAAGGAAGGAGTAAACATTGTCTAGACAGTTCGCTTCTCAGCAATGCATAACATGGTAGTCTCTCGAGAAAACCGTAATTTCGAGTCAGTGAAGTTCAAACTAAATATATGAAAGTGTTTGAGTCAGGGACCGGCTAACAATGCAAATGCGCTCCAATCAACCCTGCTTCTCCTTGAGCTTTCCTCCAATCCTACTGTACTTTCCCTTGCCCATCCACTAAAATGTTCGTTTCATTTGTGTCTCTTCTCTTCGCTTTCCCTCACCAAATGTCACATCAAATATTTGTATATATTTATATACACTCTCCATTTCCTTCCCCCTGCTCGACTCTTCGCCTCCTCCTCCCCGTCTTCTACACCGATTCCATCGAAATTCGATATGTTTTTGTGTCTCGCAGACGGAGAGCAAAACGAAGAAGTATAAGAGTGAACTGCCCATCCAGACTGATCTTCCACACCTACCGTATCCCCTGGCTGCAATCGACTGCAGCTCCTCCTCGTCGGATTCGGTGCCCGAGTCGTGCGGAACTGGCGACTTCTGCCCGCCTGTCTCCTGATCTTGCGTCTTGTTGAGTCGGGCACTCTTGCGACGCTCTTGTGCTGGGACCACCGCCTCTTCTGAACTTTTAATCTTTCGCTGCGAGACCCAACTGTGCTCCCAAACCTTCGTCTTTCTGCGACAACGCGCCCATCGCCTTCGTCAGTCTGCTCACCATTGTCGAACCCGTTTTACGTTTCTGTTGCAATGCTTTTCCAATATTAATCGTTGAGGTAGTTTTGAGAAGTTCTAGTCGATCGTGTCGGGTTACGGTCGACTGTCAGTGACGAAACATTCCTGCAAGAAAGGGGGTCTGACTGGCTGTTCTCGGGCCCTTTATCATTTCCTTTGATGGAAGAGGAAGAAGAAAGGTGAGAATTGGAAACGAAACGGAGAGGAGAAGGAAAAAAGAAGAATGGAAAGAGAAGAAGGAGTGGTTTGTTTGTTGGCAACGCGCCAAGAAATGGATCATCACGAGGAGGCGGCGAGAAGCGCAGAGACGCAGAGACAACGAGGGGGAGAGGTTCAGTGATCACGAACTGGTCTGGGTCACCGATTTACCGAAATCCACGTGGCAGCTGATAACTGATAAGGATGACTTATTGCGCCTAACTGAACTCCTGAGAGATGCATCTGCTTACGGATTTTCAGCTTTTTCTATTTTTTCAGACAAAAAATGAACTTGATCCAATCTTTTCAAGAATGGTATCATTAGAATCCTTTTGTTATCTTTAGTATCCTCTGAAAATTCCAGATTTCTAGGTCAACTGTGAAGGGTAGAAGTGAACCCTCTGAAAGCTACCGTAATCCCGTGTCGGTCAATAAGCGCCCCACGCCAACTTTCTCCGTCTGCGTCTCCGCGCCGGCGAGAGAGTTCGACGAGAGAGTGCACGACGTAGGAGAGACGCAGCAGCAGCGACGGCAATAAAGCTACACACGTTCTGCGAGGGTGCATCTTGTGATGAGGGGGAGGAGCACTTGATAACCAGTGATAAGGATTAGGAATGGATCAGCATCACATGGTCGACGGCGAGAAATTCTTTCTGGAGCCTACGTGGGAATGGCAGGAAAGAAAGTGTGAAGTGGAAAATTGGGCGACGAAAGGGAAGGGCAAAAGTTTCCGCTTCGATGGGTTTTTCACGAAATTTTCGTCAACTATTTGTCGCCATTTCGGTTTTGACCGCAACTAGACTACAGGTTATTTTCGGGTTGTTATGGAAGAATAACTTTTAAGAGGAGGAGGCCTGATCTTTGGGATCTCTCCGGAATGGAAACACGCTCCATTGAACACCTACAGTACCCAGAATTTCTCAAAGGTCAACTCACAACCTGACACTTCCTGGAAACCTCGCCCAGAGCAAAAACCAAATCTATTCCGGTCAAGGAGAGTGATCGTTTTCAATAAACTTGCATATCAAATTTCATATATTTCAGTAGGCTTTCAAAACAAAAATATGTTCGTTTCGGGACCCAAAAGTCTTCCATAAATATCAAACTCCATCAGCCTGAGAATCAACTCTGCGCTAGGCTCAGCCTGCAAACTTTTCGGAGCAAAGATCTCTTACGAAGTCTATTTCTGGCACTGGAGCTCTAATCAATTCAGAGAAACTTCTGGATTAATCTTCCCAGAACTCTCCGTGATCCTGGAACTCGAGAAACTTCTGTTTTTGGGCCCGGAACCTTCTGGAATCCACAAAATCCCTTAAAATGTACCTTTGGTTCCGGGAATTTTCGGGGTTGCTCGGCCCGCGGAATGGTTCTATGACTGTGACAAAAAATGAATGATGAACGAGGAAAAGTGAGTGGTTTTGTTGTTGGTGAGTGTGAGTGTGTGTGAGTGTTTTATTCACTCACACACTCATACACACACTCTTTTTGCGGTCGAGTAGGAGGAAAAGAGGAGGAAAATGTCGGGTTTTTTCCTCCTTCCCCTCGCTGCTGCTACTGCCCCCAGACCTCCCTCCGTGTTTCTTTTCGTCCCTTTTGACATAAACCATAGGAAGGTAGAAAGCGGCGAGAGAGCGTGTGAAATTGAGAGACGCAGCACAAAATGGGACCAGTGGGAGGCAGGAGAAAAGACCGAAAGACACTTTATGAGCCATGACTGACTGCTGTTTGTCTGAAGAAGCGTGTTCACTTTTTTTCGAAAAATTGCTATGCCGAGACATGTTCTAGAGCTGCGAGGGACTTCTCCTTGGAGCGCGCTTGCAGCCTGGTCGCAGTGATCTTTTCCTAGAAGCTTCATCCCTTTGTCCTCAATTCTCAGATTCCACTAAGCCCGGAATGAATTCCTCGAAGACGTCCGTCGGCCTATTAGCCCCTAATAAGGTTCGACCCTTCCTGCTGGCTTGGCATTCAACTTGATTGACACCCCGACCAATCAAGGAACGAAAAGCCCAAATTGCACAGTGTTCCTGTTATCAGGTCACACTCATTTGTCACTTTCAGACCCTCCGATTGGAATTGCGCTGTATTTCCCAAAGGTCACGTTTCAATGAGATTCGCGTGAAACTTTGCCAATTTGGACCAGTTTTTCCAGCTTCGGTTCGCACTTCCCATGTCAGGGGAACCACAAAGAACACTGTTTTTGCATTCCATTCACACCATTTTCGAATGGTCAACACAGTAGACATGGGCGGTTTCGGTGCGCACGCACAGCCCTTCCCTCCCCTCTTTCTCCTTATTATATCGATTTTTAGCGGCCACAAATGTGACATTTCGAATCGGGAAACACGGATTCTGGAAGATTCGGACACGAGGAATCCGATGGATTTGCCCTCGAAGCGATAGGACCTCTAGAAACGCTGGAAATCCCGATTTTCTGGGGAAAAGCTCCCAGAGTTGGCCTAAAATTGCGGTTTTTGGTACCTGAAGTGGCGGGTAACTTGGAGTGTGGGTCGAGGGACGGCTAGAAGTGGATCCTGACGGAAAAGTTGGCACTTTGCCAACAGCAGATAGCAGATCGAAACACACTCTCACACTCACTGACACTCACAGACAGAAACGACGGCCGATGGGACTGAGAGGGCTGATGGAGAGTGAGTGGGAAGAGGGTGACAGAGAGAAAGAAACACACACACACACTCGGCAAAAAGTTG
>LR539397.1:2486395-2551920 GCA_900536315.3 Caenorhabditis becei | reverse complement strand
CAACTTTTTGCCGAGCACATATACACAAGTCGGAGAGGAAGCAGGCAGAAGCCGGAGGGCGTCAGAGACAACCAGACACAGGAGTGTGGAGACCGCGGAGGGCGCCAGAGAGACGGACGGTGAGAAGAAGGCCGGGAGGACGGAAAGAAGGCCCGCTTGTAGGCCGTTTAGTGGCCGAGACGGGCATTGTTTAGTTGGGAGACGAAGCGGATCGGGTTACGGTAGCAGCCGACTTCTGGAACATTCCGCTTGGTTCGCACCTCTCCGATTCGTCGTGCTTGACCTCGGATGGCCCGTTCGCGAGTCGGGACTAATGCACACCAGCTGGCGACGTGGACACCTGTGATCCGAGCGTGTTTGAACACTATACGTGCAATCTATTGTTTCCGAGATAATGGAGAAGCACACGAAGAGATTTACTCACTCGGACGGGAAATTAGGCAGAGCGCAATTGCTGATTTTCTGAAAGTGCAGTAGAGCGCATTTGGTGCAGGCTCTGCAGATTATCTCGCTTGCAGCTTACAAAAGATAGAAAATGAGCATTGAATCCGGAAACGGATTAGCTTTTCGTAGCCATCTAATCAAAAATGATTAAAAATCTCGAGCAAGCTACGAAAAGCACAGGAAGACCGATCAAAGTTCTCGGCTGGCTGGATTCGGCAAGTACGCTCCACTGGACCATTCAGATTTCAGTCTGCCAAACCAAAACATGCTCTTCTTCTTCTTCGAATCGTGACAAAACTATAGAGAAACGAATGAAAACGAAAGAAGCCGAGAGCCGAGAAAAAGAAGAAGAAGAAAGGAGGAGTCTTCCGAGCAGTATTATTGTGCGTCTGTTGCAATTTTTGCCTCAATTGCTCTGCGAAATTGGGGATTTCTTGGGAAATGGATCGATGCTGCACCAGGAACCGGATCAGATCGACTTCCGGGAAGGCTTATCCAGCTGTTTTTGAGTTCTTCCAGAAAAGGACACTTGATTGGAATTGGGCCGGGAAAGGCAGGGAAAACAAGAAAAGAAACACGGAGAAACTGGAAGAAGCCGGCCCGAGGGGACCGATTTGTCATTCTATTAGTTTTGATTTACGAGGGACTCTTTCTTGTTTTTGAGAAGAATACGGGCCGAACGGATTATTTCTTGAAATCGGAGAGAAATGGTGGGAAAGTAATGAGAAGGATCAAGTGTCCCCGGGGGACGAGGATTATCAGGCAGAACTAGGCCACTTACACTTGGAATGGATCGGATGCGATGCGTTGATTGGTTCCAAGTTGGAAGTGGAGCAAGATCTGAAAATACTCTCTGCAAGAGAAAAAGGGAACGGGAAAACAGAGAAAGGAGAATAAGGAATGGAAGAAAAGGAAGGCGAAGATGCGTGTTGGGAGTAATCAATCAGTGATTCAAAAGTGTGCATGTCCTCTTCGCCGACCCGCTCTTCACAACCAATTTATTATTAAGACACCCCTCTCGAGGCCCGCTTTATCTGCTGTTTCAACTGGACGGCACCGTCGGAATAACGAATCAGAAGGCTTCATTCAATCTGACATTCCCGTAGGATTTCATAAGAACCAATTTGTGCAAACCGGGGCCATAAAACACGAAATGCTCCGTCTCGCGGGTTAGAAATCGGAACGCGCCTTCAATGGGCCTGACACGGGCGGCCGCTGGTCTCGCGACGATAGTGTCGCGGTGAGACCCACAGGCTCCGCCCACTTGTTGGCTTTTTGCCAGGTTTTTCGACTTTTCGCCTCTGGCACTGATCTATCGCGGACAGACGTGTTTTTGAGAAGTTGGTTCCGAGTGGTGTCCCTGCTGACTCTTTTTCAGTGGAAGGTGTTTCTGCTGACACTGTTGGCTCCGCCCCCATTTTGGGTTCTGGCACGATGCCAAGAGGAGCGGGCGGCAGCAAACAGACAGATGGGAGGTTGGGCGACGAGAGAAGCCGGGAAGCGAGAGACGCAGACAGCGAAAGTGCCTTGGACCGGTGCCAACTCGACACCACACCGCGATTTTCTCGTCTTGTTTCGGTCTTATGATTGGATGGAAAAATGGAAAAATGGGGGAAGAATGGAAGAGAAAAGAAGAAGATAAAGGGACGATGATGACTGCAGGTGCAGACTCTTGCCACTTCGAAGACCGACTTGGACAACTCCAACAACAATTAGGCGAGCGCCGGCCCCGATATTTTGCCGAAGCCTCTTTCAATTATAATTGGATGAGTCGGTCACGCAAACACATGCAGAACTTTGCAGATTCTTGAGACTTCTGGGAGGAAGATTCTGGAAGAAGACTGGCTTGAGACGGTTCGAGAACGTTCCGCAGGGGTTACGCAATGATGATAAAATGGTTGCGAACACTTTCGAAACGTTTCGGAAAACCGGGAAGAATTAGCAGAGGAGCGCTTTTGCAACTGGGGAATAGACAGTGATCCGTAAGCTGGGAATTGATTACAGCTACCGTCTGATAGGCTTCATCCATAGGCACTTGAATGAGCTCTGTTCTGATAATGACTCAGTGGTAGAGCTCGGCCTTTCTGACATCGTCTTGCTCTTTTTTTTCCTCCCAGACAGTATCAAATGCCGGCAATTGACACGGTGCCAGACGATTTACGGTGTAACATAAAAGGCTGTGTGTATTGACGGTCACAAGGGATGGAGAGTGAAAAGAGGTTGAAATTTGAATTGGGAGGGATGGAAACAGCGAAGAATGGAAGGGGAAAGAGCTCAATCTTCCAGGAAGAGGAACGGGATATCAGTCATTTTTGAAGAGCAGTTGGAAGGGTTCGACAGAATCGAAAAACAACGGGGGTTCCCAATTTTCCTGAAAACTGGAATTTCACGAAGGGAGTCGGATCTTATTTTAGACTATATCCGAGTCTATTCTGCTTGTGAGTCCGAATCCGTTTGCGTAGAAACCAATCACATGAGACCTTGCCGTAATCATAAGATTGAATAGGCCCCCGATCATTTCGGACTTATTCATACCCGAATCCTATGACTTTTTCTGTCATTTGTTTACCACTTGCCGAGTTTAATTCCGAAAATCCCCTTTAGTGAAATCCTGGATTCTGACTGTGAGTGGCTGTGAAAAGGGGAAGTTTTGAATAGAACTGGGAAGTGCACATTGTCCCATTGTATTCGTTTCGAGAGTGAATACGATCGGAAGGATCGAATATTGCAGAGAACAGCCGGCGGCAAAGGGCTCCGTTCCCCGTTCTCTTTCTCATTTTTCAAACATATGTGCTCTTTTTTTGCGGGCTCACACGGCGTGTTTTCGAAGCGAACCCCGACTCTCTGCCATCGCTCATATTCATAAACATGTGACAAATGGCTGAAAAGTGGAAAGGAAAATGGAAAACGATGCAGGAACTTTTATGTTTTTGTTCTTTTTGAAAGACGCGAGGGGTTGAAAGGATTACTGTAGAAGCAACACGGAGCCATCTGTTAAAACCTTCTGAAGTGTATTGGCTTCTGGGTTACTGTACTCAGCATACACCGCGACGACGAATCTCACCAAAGCCGAAGCTACCGTACCTTCCAAGTTCCCAAAGCAGAAAACGAAACACACCAATTTCCAAGTGGTTTTCTGGTCGAGACGACGTGACAAAGCCAAAAACGGGAAGAAGACAGACGGGCGGCCGGAATGACCAATTGGCCTGGGTCGCAGAGTAGGATTACTGTAGTTGTGCATCGGAAGACTACTGTACGTGTTGGTGCCCGAACAAACACTGGTTCCCAACCAGCCAACTACCTAATTCTCGCCAGACCACCTAGGCTTCTGCTGTCAACTAGACACGGGCGGCCGAGAGATGGATACAAAGTAAATATGATCGAATACACCCACCTACCACTCTGTTTCCCGCCGTCTCCTACTTTTCCACACTGTTTCTCCGTTTTTTCCTACTCAAAATTGTCATAATAACAAATAGGCTCTTTGTGAAGAAGAAAAAGATGCGAATTATCAGTTTTTGAGACTTGGGGGAATGGAAATTCGGCGGAAAGTTCCAGGATTCCAGGAACGAATTTCCGATATTCCGGGGGTCGGAGAGTATGGGAAAAGGAGAAAAACTGGTGGAAAACGAGTGTTCTCAAATTTCATTTCGCCCGAAATCGACAAAAAGACCGCCCGGTTTTTTTTTTCGTTCATTGTGGATGGAGGATGTGAACAGGACTGCGGATGGACTGAAGGGGTCAGCCGAACGAGTTGGAAGAAGAAGTGCGCTCTATTGACAATTCTCGCTTTCCCCGACTTTATTGCGCCTCGATTTCTCAATTTCCCCTGGTGTTTATGCTGGCTCGTTAAGTTGTTGGTTGTACCGAGTGCTCGTCTTGCTCCGCCGAGCCAATCACAATCACCCGCCAAAGTGATAAAAATGACACATGGCTTCTCGCAGAAAAAAGTGGTCGATGGTGATAAGAAGGAATTGCTTCACTAGCTAGCACTCAATTTTTGTCCTTACTAGCCCATTTTCCACGTGCAAATTGTCACTTTCCCTTCGAATTCGAACTTTCCCCTGTTTTTCCGAATGACTACGGTGTGCGACTGTGCAAACACCACGTGCCGCAAGCAGCAAACTTGACGAGCTTTCCAAACTTAATTTTTTTCGGTGACGATTTCGAGAAAATCTTCAGAATTTCATTGATTTCCAGCGAGAAAAGTGGGGATTTCGATTGTTTTGCAGCGGATACATTCACACGTGAGCATCTTATCACCGCCCAAATGTCTACCAATCGAAAAACCGCGTGATCAGGCTTCAAATTTGCCGTTTTTTGTCGCGACGAGAGGCGCTGCCGAACTTTACAATCAACCTATCGCAAAGAACATAACCACTCGGGCAGAGAGAATAGAGAAATAGAGAACATGTGATGACGACAAAACAGCGGAACAATGTACAATTTCACCCTGAAAGACCTTTTTTCTGCAGCCGAAAACCCCGAATTTTTGGCGCTTATCAGTAGAATTCCGTTATCATTTGTGTCGCTCGACCAGTCCGGTACGCGCTTTCTTTGACCCTATTCTTCTCGAATTTCGGGTTCTAAAGAGAATAGTTCTCACATTATTCAAAAATTGTTTCAGAATTTCGAAAATGGACCTTCTGACGACGTTCGGGCTTTTCTTGCTCGCAGTGCTGTTCATTGCGTACAACGTGTCAACAGTGTGTCACTATTACATTCGAATCTCATTCTTCTACATCACCATTTTACTGCACGGAATGGAAGTTTGTATCACAATGATACCATCTTGGCTACAGGGAAAGGTACGATTTGTTAGAAAACATTTGGGAAAAGCTTTTGAAAGAGAGCTTCTTGTAAAGTAAAAAAGAGTGTCAGAAATGGAGAGCCAGAATGAACTTTTTATGAGAACAAAGAGGCGAAAAGGGACCTAGACCCTCATGCATGTCGGAACAGAAAAGCCGCTAAACGGACTAAATAACCAATGTCTAGGAAATAGAGCAGAAAAAAAAACAAAGAGAATTATCCGAAACTGGGAAAAGATCTTCGAAATTCTGAATATTTCATTCCAGGGTGCCGATTACGTGTTCCATTCGTTCTACTACTGGTGCAAATGGACTGGATGCCACACGACAGTTTACGGATTTGAGAATACAGAAGTCGAGGGGCCGGCCGTCGTGATTTGTAATCATCAGGTGGGATATCAACTCTTTTATCAGAAAACAAAAAGATAAACAAGGAATACTCGTTATCCCTGGATTACGGAAATCCGTGAGAACGTGGGAAAAGCTGCCAAAAGTAGAAAAGAATGACCGAGATCAGGATAAAAATAAACTTTTCGTAAAGCCGAACTAGTGTCCCCAATGCATGAAAAGAACGAGAACGAGAACGACAATTTTCCGGTCGTAAAACGGCAATAAAAAGAAAGAAACTTTTGCTCGAAAATGAGTCGGAAACGACGAAGCACCAAGTGCTGGTGCCCTTTCTCTCGGCCTTCCGTCCCATTTTTTAGGCGGCACGAAACGGCCCCGTTTGCCTCCCAAATTGGCTCCAGTTCGTGTTCCTGTGACCCGCTAATTCGGGAAAAAGGCACACAGAATTTTAATCATTTCTGGCAGAGGGATGTGCACTTTTTAGAAAAAAGGAAGGAAATGGAAGAAAAGAGGGAAATTGGTTCCGAGGGGATAAATTTGTTGATCCGACCTACATCGAACTAGGGCGAAACTGACAAGACAAAATATGTTGTCTCCAGTCCCAAAACTGTACTTTTATCGCCTAGATCAATTGATATTGATCAATTATCAATCTGTCTGATCGAGATTCCCGCCGCGCCCTCAGCAATGATTCTGAAGTCTGGCGACTCGGAGCACGAATACACAAAACAGAGTGCTTCCCCAGAAATTTCCCAAGATTCTGAGAAATTCCTTGCAAACCAAAAACACATCAATGATTTCCGTGGAAGAAGCTACTCAAAAAAAAACGAAAAACACGCGAGAGCTGAATGAGCGGTGAAGGCGTCAATATGCAACATGAGATGAGAAGTCGTCGATAGAAAACGGAGAGAGAAAGAGACTCTCTCTCTCGGGGGAAATCAGGAGGCGAGCAGTCGGCACTCGGCCAATTGGCTCCTATGACTGCGATGCTCAGCCAACTGTATAGATGAGCTCATTAGGCTTGATTGGCTGGGTGATGATGGGCAGAGAAATGGGCTAACAGATTGGGAATGGGTTCGAAAAGTACAGTAATCTCTTCTGTTTGCAGAGCTCACTGGACATCCTCTCGATGGCATCCGTCTGGCCGAAGCACTGCTGCGTGATGATGAAGCGAATCCTGGCGTACGTCCCGTTCTTCAACCTCGGCGCCTACTTTGTCAGTCATTTTTTTACATACGCAAACAATTTCCGTCTGCGTCTCTCCGATTCCCGTGCTCTCTCGTCGATCTGGGCAAACACTCTTGCTTTTGTTTGCCGGCTCGCGCCGAATTTACATTTTTTATATGGGTGGGCTCAATTTTTAGTGCGGAAGAACGTCTAGACGGGTTCTTTTTTGGGAACGGAGAAGATGAGCAGAGAACGGTTGATCAGGGAGGAACTGGAAAATGATTCTTACAGTCGAACACCATTTTCATCGATCGATTCAATCGGGAAAAGGCAATGGCTTCTGTGGATTACTGTTGCACAGAGATGAAACGACGAAATCTGAAAGTAATGATTATGATTCAGGACCCTCTTCAATAACTGTTTATTTCAGTTGTGGGTGTTCCCGGAAGGCACGCGAAACCGAGACGGCGGCTTCATTCCATTCAAAAAAGGAGCTTTCAACATCGCAGTCAGGGTATGTTTCCTTTCGTTGATCCCCTCCCGAAACGATAGATTTCCAGGCACAAATCCCGATTATTCCGGTCGTATTCTCGGATTATCGGACATTCTACTCCAAGCCCGGACAGTATTTCAAAAATGACGGAGAGATTGTCATTCAGGCCCTCGAACCGATTCCGACCACAGGAGTAAGTTGCAAAAAAGGAATGGGCCGAACCGGGGATTGAACCCGGGACCTCTCGCACCCAAAGCGAGAATCATACCACTAGACCATTCGGCCACGATTCGGACTTGATTCTGAAACCGTAGATGATAAGGAATGATAATGGGTGAACAGATATATCCTATCACCTGTCCATCTATGTATCCTTATCATCTACTGCTTCAGAATCAAGTCCGAATCGTGGCCGAATGGTCTAGTGGTATGATTCTCGCTTTGGGTGCGAGAGGTCCCGGGTTCAATCCCCGGTTCGGCCCATTCCCTTTTTGTTATCACTTCTTATCAGTTATCTTCAGTTAACCCTGGACGACGTGCCCGAACTCTCTGACAAATGTCGTGACATAATGCTGAAAGCCTACGAGAAAGTCACAGCGGAAGCAATCGAACGCAACGCGACTCGACGCGGAGAACTCAAAAAATCCCAGTGAAAATGTGAAAAGAAATGTGCAAAAAGTGTAAATACCTTGTGAAACCAAACCGAATTCTCGAGTCTGTACCCCATGCGATGCGGGTTTTTTCGCCTTGTAATATTTTCTACTTATCGCATTTTCCTCCTGTTTTTTTCTAATGCATTTGTTCCAGAAACTTATCGATTAAATACGTTTACTCTTACATTAGCTCAAAATTACCATACACATTCCAATAAAACACACATTAGGGAGGGGATGATGGGCTGCAAATTTTGCAAAGAATTGGAAGCGAGAAGCTGTGAAAACGGGGGATTTGGGGACCTATGAGAAGGCACAATGAGAGAAAATCAATGAGAAATTCCCACATTTTCGGGATGGGAAATTGGGAAATTTCAGAGATAATCGGGGGGAATTCATAATACGGATACGCGAAGAAACGGGGGTTATTGTTCTTTTTATGGTAAAGAATTTTGTGAATATTCTGCAAAATTTCCAAAGTTATTCGAGTTGCGAAATCGGGGGTGAAATAACTATTGTACCAGAATTTGGGGAAGCAAAATGGGTTGAGAGAGTGGATAAAACGAAGGAGATTTAGAGAGGAAAGTGAATGGTTGAGCGATTAGAGGATGGTGCATCTCTTCTTCGGAGCAGTCTCGGAACGGGTCGAACGGAGAGTGTCCGTCTTGTTTCCGCTCTTTGGCGATGGCAGAGTGCCCGTCTTCAGCTCCTGTAAATCATGATGTTGGTGAGAAAACGGACACGGAGTTCTGGGGAATTTGAACGCGGCGCTCGCACTTCTACTAGTTTGTGAGAGATACGTGGCCGAGCCATTGAGAAAACGGGCGGAACAAAAAGAGACGAACTGTCAGGAATTACGAGTTTTTTGAAAACGAGAATTGGAACAGTGACGGACATTAGTTTCCGCACAGAGATCATTCATGATTCCGATTCTACTTTCAGAGAAAACGAGTTTTGCAGACATTTTTTGGCAGATATATCAAGCCAGTGAGATCAAATCAAATCGACCTCTGTGGGAACTGATGCCGTAAGATTCACGACTGTGGAACATACATTATCAAAAACTTTGAACGCGGACCCAACTTTTTGAGTTCAATTTCGGAATACCATTTCGTATTTCAGTTTCCCGGTAAAATTTTTATCAGGTTATGAATAGAGCTTATTGCTGTTTTTTTTTTCAGTTTTCAGTTTTAGCTTATTTTAGTTTCCCAGATTCCATGTTTTCAAACTTTTTCTTTCTGTTATCAATCTTGCCATTTTAGAATTTTCAGTTTTCAAGAAATACATTCCGGTGTCATTTTTGGGTTCCAAAAAATTTCCTAAATCCTCTTTTTTTTTCACATTTTTCTTCAATTTTATTCGAAACGAAGCAATAAAGCTAAATGGGGATGCTCTAAAAGTGAAAATAAATTATGTACATGGCGAAGTACGACGAGGAAATTCGTTGACGAATACTTCCATCAAGACGATCGTTTTTGGCGTGTGTTTCCAGTCGAAGTGGAGAGGTAAAAAGCGCGTTGTCATCAGGAGAAATTGTCAGAAATTGGGAGAAAAGTGACCGGAATTCGGGTTTATTTACAGTTCCCGGTCACTTTTTATATACAGAAAGAGAAGTTTCTAGAAGCGGACAGGTGCGTAGTTTTTGATGCGTGGGGCCTTTTTGATTTGAAGTTTTGAAGTGAATCAATGAGTGCGGAGTGCGAAATCTATACCTCGTCCACCTTCTGCTCGACGTGCTCCGCAGTGCTCTTGGCCTTCTCCGAAGCAGCCTTGACAGCGTCTCCAGCCGATTCCTGGAAGAAAATGAAGAATTAGAAGGGTTTCTGGAACTGGTTTGAATGAGGAATCAGACATAGGAAATCAAGGATGGGTTTTCGAAGTGATGTCTAGATTATGCTATTGTTGGTTGGTTGGAAATTTCAATGCAAATCGGAAACTTCAAAATTTGGTTACTGTACTTTTGAAAGTACGTGATTAACTGGTGAGATGGACAAAGACACGTGGCATTGAACATTGAGGTGTGAGAATCGGGAGGCAAAGTATTCAAAACCTGTTCGTCGACGATGATGGTCGGCACCACGAAGCCTTCCTTCTGGAGACTTCTCGACGTCATCGCCGCTACTTCGTGCACCGCTTCGGCCGTCGCTTCGGAGGCGATTCGGTCGGCGAACTATGACAAGCGATGAGGGTCTAGCGAGATTATTGGAGAGAAGGAGGAGTTAGAAGGAACAGAAGACGAAATCCGGATATGGGAGACACCGGAGGTACAATGTTGGTACGACATTCAGTTTTCTAGGGTTCTAGTATCTCTATGATATCTATTAGCTACTCAACGATGAACTGAAACCGATCCGATACCCAGAAACAACCCGAAACCAATGGATTCTCATGCAGTCGTTATGAAACTTAGACCGAGAAAACAACCCGTTCGGGGGATGCATCAGTGCGTGATACCGATTGATTAGTTTGGAAAAGAATGAAGGAAAATGAGAATAGTTGGGGAAACCGAGCCTTCGCATTCGTCGATCCACTCTCTCTGACACCCACCTCAACCTCCTCGACGACCTGCTCCACGACGGTGACAGCTTCGGCAGGTTCGGCACTCTTCGGGGACTCGGTCTCTTCGACGAACACGGGAACTGGAGCCGACGGCGTCTTCTCGGGCGTCGAAAAGAAGAACTCGCGTTTCTTTTCGTGCAACGCGGCCGCCCGTTCGCCGAGTAACGAAGCGTGTTTCTGTGGAGAGGAGATGGATCAGAAGAAGAAGAACACACGGCTCGCGGAGCAAGATGATAGATTAGAAGTGGAAGAAGTGGTAGAAGACGTGACGAAAAGAAGTAGAAGTGGCAGAACACGTGACGAGGCGTCGAAGAGCGACAGACGAACGAAGCGAAAGTAGTAGAAGAAGTGGAAGAGGACGATGACGACGAAGAAAGAAATGAGCAGAAAAGAGGCGGGTTACGGTGCAAAAAGGGGTGGGGATAGGGGGTTAGTACATAAGCAGGGACAGGGAAGAAACGTGTGGAAATCGGGTGAGAGGTGGGGAATCGGTTCCTAAATAACACTGAACGAAAGGCTGTTTCTCTCCACTTACAGCTCACTCAACTTCCGAAGGGACGAGGACAAACACATAAAATTAAGAAGGGAAGGGACAAAGGACAAGGGGAACGGTTGCAAAAAGACACACAAAAACGGTTTCAGGGGGGATTTTAAAGTCAAAAACACCAGGGAACAGGGCGAAACTCTAACTCGCTTGCTTCGATTTTAGCTAATCGAACAGCAAGCGTTGCAGCAATTCTTGAGACGTACCTCGACTTCGGCTGCCTTCTCGGTGACGGTTTCCTTGGCGTTGTGAGCGGTTTCCGAGGCGGAATTCTGAAAAACAGAATGTTTCAAAGGCAATTTAGAGTTATGCCTACCTTGGCTCCATGGAGATACTCGGAAGCGGTTTCCTCAGCGCTCTCGAGCTTCTCTCCGGCGGTGTGGACGACGGAAGAGAGACTGTCGGCGACAGTGTTGACGGCGGACGAGACCGAGTCGTTGACGTACTGAACTGCGTCTCCGAGAGCGTGCACTCCTCCCTCGAACTTCTGCTCAGCGGAATGAGCCAGATCCTTGGCGGAGTCGACGATCGAGTGGCCGGCGGACTCGGACTTGTCGGCCTGAAAGAAGAGAAACGTTTCCTAATGGAATTTGGATTTCGATAAACTCACAGCTTCGTCCTTGGCAGCAGCAGCGTTCTCTCTGGCCTCATCAACAGCAGTCGTAGCCGAGTGATGGATCTTCTCGAACTTCTCCTCAGCCTGATCGGCGACGTCTTCAGCCTTGACCTTGGCAGAGTCGTAGGCGTCGGCGGCAGCGTCCTTGGCCTGCTGAGCATAGTCGTTGGCGTTGTCAGCAGCCTCGTCTCCGTGCTTCTTGGCAGAGTCCAGAGCCTCGGAGGCCTTTCCCTTGACAGATTCGTACGCATCAGAGATGGCGTCACCGGCCTGGTTGGCGTAGTCCTTGGCACTGTCGGAAGCGTCGTTGGCGTGCTTCTTGGCAGCGTCGGCGTAGTCGGAAGCAGTGTTCTTGGCCGAGTCGTAGGCGTCATTGATGGCATCTCCGGCGTCAGAAGCGTGTTGCTTGGCCGAGTTGAAGACGTCGGCAGCGGTGTTCTCGACCGAGTCCTTAGCATCCGAAGAGTGGGCCTTGAACGAGTCAGCGATGTTGGAAGCAGTGTCCTTGGCCGAATCGTAAGCATTCGAGATGGCGTCGGCAGCCTTGTCCTTCAGCGACTTGGCATGCTCCTGGGTCGAGTCGGCGGCATCAGAAGCGCTCTTCTTAGCGGAGTCGTAGGCTTCGCTGGCGGCATCTCCGGCCTGGTTGGCATAGTCCTTAGCCGAGTCGGCAGCATCGGAAGCCTTATCCTTGGCAGAGTCGAGAGCATCTTCAGCGGCATCCTTGGCGTCGGAAGCGTGATCCTTAGCCGAGTTGAACGCATCGGAAGCGGCGTTCTCGACAGAGTCCTTGGCATCCGAAGAGTGAGCCTTGAACGAGTCGACGAAGTCAGAAGCCTTTCCCTTTGCAGAGTCATAGGCATCAGAGATGGCATCTCCAGCCTGGTGAGCGTAGTCCTTGACCTTGTCGGTGGCGCTCGAGGCGTGCTCCTGGGCGGAGTCGGCAGCATCGGAAGCCTTGTCCTTAGCGGAGTCGAGAGCGTCTCCAGCGGCATCCTTGGCGTCGGAAGCATGATCCTTAGCCGAGTTGAAAGCGTCGGAAGCGGCGTTCTCAACCGAGTCCTTAGCGTCGGAAGAGTGGGCCTTGAACGAGTCAGCAATGTCCGAAGCCTTGTCCTTGAGAGAGTCGTAGGCTCCCGAGATAGCATCCGAGGCCTTCGAGGTCAGGCTCTTGGTGGAAGCTTCGGCCGAGTCGGCAGCGTCGGAGGCCGTATCCTTGGCGGAGTCGTAAGCATCAGAAGCCTTGTCCTTGGCAGAGTCGAAGGCGTCTCCTGCAGCGTCCTTAGCGTCGGAAGCGTGCTGCTTGGCCGAGTTGAAGGCGTCCGAAGCAGTGTTCTCGACGGCGTCCTTAGCATCAGAAGCGTGAGCCTTGAACGAGTCGAGCAACTCCGAGGCGCTTTCAGCGGCCTTGTCCTTGTAGGTTCCGGCGGCTTCCTTGGCAGAGTCAGCTGATTCGGCCAAGTAGTCTCCGGCCTTCTGGGCGTTTTCCTTGGCGTCGTCAGCGTATCCGGAAGCAAGTTGCTTGGCAGACTCGTGCGCATCGCTGATCTCCTCTCCGGTCTCGCTGGCGAGGTCCTGAAAGAAACATTTGGGAATGGATAAGATTGTTGAAAATTTGTACCTTGGCGGAGTCAGCAGCATCAGAAGCCTTCGCCTTGAGCTCCTCGTAGGCTTCTTTGATGGAATCTCCAGCCTCTTCGGTCTTCTCCTTAGCAGATTCCTCAGTTTCGGAGAGCGCATCTCCGGTCTTGTGGGCCAAGTCTCCAGTGATGGCGTCCTTGATGGAAGTGAACGTGTCGGCGATGTAGTTTCCAGCGTCCGAAGCGGTTTCCTTGGTGGACTCGACGGCAGACGAAGCGAGGTTCTTGGCTCCATCGGCAGTGTCGTTGGTCTTTTCGATGATGGAGTCCTCGGCAGCAGTGACCTTCTCACCGGCTGCAGTCGCCGAGTCCGACACGTACTGCTTAGCACTGTCGTAGGCGCTTCCGATCTTGTCGCCGGCAGCAGTGAACTGAAGAATCGAAAAGTTTTCGAGATGCTAAACTTGAAAACTCACAGCTCCGGTGACAGAGTTTTTGGCGTCAGAAGCAGTGTTGGAGACGGCGTCAGTGGTGCTGTGGGCAGCATCAGAGACAGCGTTGGCGGCTCTCTCGGCCGTGTTCTCGACGGCTTCGACGGCGCCGCTCACAGTGTCCTTAACTTTATCCATAAAGCTCATTTTGTCGTGTGCGTTTGTCTGAAATGAAGAGAAATTGAAAGAATTTCGGGGAAATTTCATCAGAATTTGAAAGTCGAGAACGAAAAAGTGGTAGAACTTGCGAACTTTGCAAATTTGGTTAGGTGACTGGGAGGGGAAACAGGTTTTGTGCAATGAAACATGAAATGGAGATAAGCGGCGTGTTGCATACACAAAAATTATCATTTTAACAGAACTAAACACCCGAATCGGTGAATCAGCAGTTTTTCTCCTTTTTTTTTTGGGGACTCTAGCAGAATAGAATGTACCGAATATGAAGGGTTTATGATGGCAGAAAAATGAAGAAGAGGGTAAGATATTCGGAGGAAAAATGCTCATGCATTCGAAAATATTCGCTCAAAAATGCGAAATGGGACAGAATTCTGAATGTGGGACGAGAAGACGGAATGTATGTCCACTAGGATGAAGCCTCTTTTATATTTATTCGCTAGGCTCATGTGACTGGAAAAATAAGCAAATTCCAGAAACTTCAGAGTGGGCGGGGCGTCCCCCGGGTGTCCACCATGATGTTCACGTGGCGGGGGAATCCCTCATGACGAGAAAGAGACGCAGAGAAGCGGCCCGAAGGGTCAACAAAAACATGGTGTCTGGTGCGTTCGGCACGGCAAGGTTTTTGAGCTTTTTACCCTCTCTTCTCGTTGTTTTCTTTATCTTTTCTTTCTAACTGTCAAAGGGTCACATGGTCCAGACGGAGATCTCTAAGCGAGAGAGAGAGTTTTTGAAAAAGTGTTTGTTCATCATCTATCAATTTCAGGAGTTCGACTGATTGTGCTGATAAGAGTGGGGAAGAGGGCAAAGTGGAAAGATAGGAGAACGAAAATAGTCGAACACACGTCATTTGTTTTGTAGAACCTAGTGATCCAGTGCAAACAAACAGGTCATTCGAAAACAATAACCATGGCGAAATGATGCGATTCGAAGCGATCATTTCGATTGGTTTCGATTCATGATCATTTTTGATATTCCAGAAATTTCTGTATTTATGATACTTTTTTCGAATTTTTGTTTAATTTTTGGAAATTTTTCTTTTGCTTGGAAACAAACTGTTTTTAAACGAAAATTTGAAATTTTGAATTGAAAAACGATTCACCTGATTCGTGTTTAGAACAATAAGGAAAAGGGCTAGAAGAAGTGAAGATTTCCTTCGCATCTTGTGAAAAACCGACATTTTCAGTAAATTTCGGAGAATTTTTAGAAATGTTCGGGACTTTCTAGCACTGATGCTTACTGTTTTTATCACAAGCCACTTTTATAGTGAACATTGAATAATTGATGATTGGTGTCTGAGAGCCACGTGGATGTTTCCAGAAGGCCCCACTTATTTACGACACGCCCCTTTTTAGGACCTCAAAAACCAAAAAAACAACTCTTTTACGGTCTGCGTCTCGGTTTCTCGCCACTTTTACTCTAGAAGCTTCGCGAGATTTCTCTCTGACCAGCGGCTTTTCCGTCTTTTGTCCCCTGGACTGTTTTCTGATGTTTTGTTCTTTTCTCATAGCTGAACACTTTTTTCTTTTTTATATTTTCAAGCTGTAAATCGAAAGAAAGACGACAAAATGAGGGTGTGTGGCTGGAAAGAGATGGGAATGAGCCTCTTCTACGCGCGGCTCATTTTCCAATTTCGAAAAATGGGAGAAGCGAGGTGCTTTGTACCAATCTAATTCCCAAATACCACCACACGCCTTCTTTTTCTTTTTTTCCCGGCATTTTCATGGCATTCTTTGAACTATGACAGCAGAAGTAGAGAGGTAAGTACAATTAGAAGAAGAACAATGAGAAATCACTTTGAAAGGAGAAACTGTAGAAACGGCAAAACCGTCAAGTTTTCCGGAAGGAATGAGAGAAATGCAGTAAGGAGAAAAAGGGACGGAATTCAACAGGAAAAGCCGAGAAGAATAGACAGCAATTTGAAAAAAATGGCGTTCAAAAGAAGAAAAAAACGAGATGATTACATTGTTTTTCTCAGTTTGTTACTTTTTTATTCGTTTTTTGCAGCGAATGCGATGGCAATCTCATCGGTCGAAACAGCCGTGTACGAGGTCATTCGAACGTTTTCACTTTCCGAAATGGAACTTTTGTGGTTTTGAGTAATGAAAAAGTGTTGCGAAAAAAAGAGGGAATAGGTGAAAATTGAGCGAGAAAAGTAGAAGAAATGCAGTGAAGCGTGAGAAATCGGAGAAGAGTTCGGAGGAGAGATGATTGGAAAAAAAGAAGAAAAGTTCGAAAATCAGGGCCGAAAATAGTATAGAGGAGGTAAATGTCGAGTAGCATTGGAACTGGAAATCAGCGGTGTTATTGCTCGTTAGCAGCTCCTCGGAACGGCCCGATACGAACAGATTCTCACTGTACAGTCCCAGAGGAATCCCTATTTACAGAAACTGATTGGAGTTTTCGAAAAATATTTTGAAAAACAATTTAGACCGATTTCTAGAAGCTAAAATTCTTCTAATCGTAGGATCGGTTCCACTGGGATTCAGTGGGATCAGAAGAACATGAAGGTAGTTGTAGGGTAACGTGAGGTATCATTGGCAATGTCCTCGAACTGTTTATAATCCGATAATCGACGACTAGTCATGCTAAACAACGGAAAGTTCAAAGGAGCGCGCTTCCGACAGTAAACAGACAAAAAGTGTCCTTTGGGGTGGAAACGGGAAGTCTAGAAGCTCTGGAAAGTTCTGAGTGTGTGGAATGTCTCCCGTCAACAGTTGGAATGCTTAGGAAGAACTGGAAGAAGTGGGAGGTGTCTAGGTCTCGCACCGATTTCTTCCGGAAGATGTATGACTCATGGACAGTGAAGGAATAGCAACATCTCTCTTCCTCCACCTCGCTGGAATTATGAGTAGGCAAAAGAAGTCTCCATTTCTCGAGATAAGCGAGAAAAAGTTGACGAACTCGGTGTGGATGGGGTGGGTCGGTGGGCTGCGGAGGGGGTGTAAAAGCGGTGGCCATCAGGCCCCGTCCGCCTCTTTTTCCTCTCTCCTCGCCTCGTTTCGATCAGTGTGTGACACCGAGAGGGCAACCCGAAACGACCAGAAGGAACACGCAACAACAACTACTTCTCTCTCGTTTTTTCGCGCCGAGGCCCAGACGCCGAGAGAGATCCGGCGTCGAGAGAGCACGTCGGATCGAGAGACGACAGACACTGATTTTGCGTTTGTTATCCAGGGGAGGGAAACTTTTGAATTCCATGTGCATGTTGCGTAATTCGAGTGCAGGAGAAGAGTTGAGGATGAAAGTTGAGATGATGAGCCGAGTGGATGAGTGGAAACGAGTGGGAGACGACAGGTTCAGAGATCAGCGACATGATGTGTCGAGAGAAGGCACTGGGCTCCTGGGAACAAGGATCTGATGGGGGACTAGATGGAACTAGGAATAAAGAAATTCTGAACTAAAATTCGAAAAATCACCAGGAGCCGTGAAGAATCAGCCTTTTGCATCCGAGCTATAGGATCCGGTCTCGAGAGACGGACCAAGAGTCGGATGCTCGTCTCTCATCTGATAGAAACGTCGAGAAGCGAAAGTAGGGAAAGTATGAGCGGAAAATAGGAATCGGTGCCGCCGAATTAATGTTTTTGCGCTACGGGGTCAGCGGTTAGTCACCCGGTGGCATTGTACATGTTGACAGGAAAAATAGTGCGTGTGTGCATTTCGCAACCTCGCGATTCGATCAGAGTTGGGGATTGAATGACTCATGGAATCGAAGGGAAGGGGTCTCGATCAGTGATTGAGATGGGTCTTTGGAACAGGTCCTGACTTCTAATCAATGACTTGAGGATCATTCTAGAGGACAGTTTAGTTGCCTACCTTTTGAACCGCCGTGGAATTCAGTAAGAATTTTGTCAATTTGACTATACTAATCCGTTAGAAGCTTGCAAACTAGCAATTCCAACTGCTATCAAAACATTCCTACTATCAGCATCAAAATATTCCCATCAGTAGTCTAGACGGTCCCCGTTGGGCCACGTCACGGTCGACATCTGGACCCGACGACGGCTCCGTGGCTCATTAGACACCGTCGCGGGCGCAATGCATACAACTGGCTGCTGTCGGAAAACAGATGTTCGGAATAAGCAATTCACTGCAATTCACCCCACAAATTTCAAAAGAAGAATAGAATAGGGAGGTGTAAACGAGGAGGAACCGAAATGGGACAAAAAAGGAAGCGAAGCACTTACGCTCGACTCATCAGTGCTGATGAGTTTCGCCTCGAGCAGCTCTTCGGCGAATGAGTCGTTGAGCGAGGACGGCGGCGTCTTCTGCACGTGCTCCTGCTCTTCCAGTTGCTGCTGGACAGCCGGGATGACCTCGTCGACGAGCTTCTTGCTCAGCTCTTGCAGCAAGTGCTCCGCGCTCTCCGACATCTCGTCTTGCTGAAAATATCCAGATTAGTTCTGTAAAAGCGCTCCAATGACAAAGTTTCAATAGAGCGCACATTCCATAGCACATTCCTTTCTTTACTTTCCGATATCTCCTAACAACTTTCACTATCATTCATTTTCAATCAAACAAAAAGGCGGCATTCTCTTTGAAGATTCTAAACAATAAGTGAAAAAACTGTTTTTCCGCGGGACAGACAAAGTAAATATTGTTTCGAAATCGGATCGAAACATCTCGAAACGGAACAGAATTCGAAGAATGTGACTTCTCGGGGATAGGGCGGATGGTCATTGACTGATATCACTAATTGGTAGTGACAAGGTACTGATACTGATAACTGAATCTGATGCAACAGAGACATGTGAAGTGGCGGACAACCCGCGTATAACTATACTCTTTTGGCACTGAGGTGAACGAGAAAACGAGCCGAAAAGGAGCAATTTTGTTTGGACGTTCCGGCGGGCGGCTCTCGGATTATCTGGTTTACTGCTAGATTTCCTTTATTCCCTTCCTGCACCGAAACCCAAACTGTTGCCATGTGTGTTGACAATCTCTCGAGAGCCCCGGAGACACTCACAGCTGGGAGGTTCAAAACTACGCACTTTAGCGGCTGGGTAAACTTGTTTTTTGTTGCAAATCGAGTGGAATGTCACGTAGAAGGAAACGGACTGACCTGAAGAACGATGCGTGGCGGCGATGGGGTTCTCGACATGGTGGTGGATTGGTACGGGCGGTGGAACGGGGTGGATCTGGAAAGTTGTGAGGGATCATGATAAGATGAACGATGAAAGAAGAAACTTGAAGATAAGAACATAGGTAATCACAAGGCTAGGTTCTTTTCTGCGTGTCTGACCAAATGAACAATCCTGACTTCCCAGAAAGAATTCAAAAATTCAATCAGGGCTATGGCTATAGAATGCCACATAAAAAGGAATGGCTGTCATTATAATATAGAGAATCCACCAGAAAAATACGAGAATCCACCAGAAAAAAGTAGGTTCGAATGTTAGTTCGGTCCTTGCGCCTAACTAGCAATTCAATCAGTCGCCTCAGTCAATTTTCGTAAGCCTCCAGCTAAAGTTCACTAAAAATCGGCTTCGAAAGTGCCCGAGGGGTTCATTAGTCAAACGGCGCCGCCACTTGGAAAAGCGGTTTTATGACTGAAACAACTGCTCTCGCTTCACACTTTTCCCGCCCAGACGAACAAATCTTTCTCTCGGATCCTAACTATTTCATCACTTTTTCAGCGAACCATCTCAAGCATCCCGGGTCTGCAAGGGTCTGCAGGAATCAAAGTGCAAAGGGAAAAACGGAGCAAAAAAAGAGTTTGGAGAAGGAATGTGGATGCTCTCTTTATATCCGATCTCTCTTTTCCCCCCGCAATCGGCCCGTTTTCCTCTTTGATTGCGGGAGCACGAGACGGCGAGAGAGCATGGTGAACGGGGAGGGCGCAGACAGTCAGAAAGGGGATTCGAGGGGCGGCAGGACGCCGGCGGAACATCATATGGGAATGGTTTGACCGGCGACTGAGACAGGGACCCGGCGAGACTCCGCCCATTTCGAGGAACGTTCCAGAAGATACTGTAGGAGGTGACGTGGCAGATGATGAAGAGGGACAATGAATGAAAACAATTTGAGGGTGAATCAGAGGAAAAATGATGTGGTTGAGGGGGAATGATAAAAATAGAAGAAGGAGCACGATCTGACGAACGGGAATGGAATGATCGGGCTTCTGGGAAGGGTTCGGAAAGTTCAGGGATTTGAGAAGTTTCTCGGAATCAGCTTCAGATTGCAAAACCGAGCCGTTTCTAAAGGATTCTCCCATTAGACCAGAAGTTGTGGCGGCTGAATGACGTGGCTTCTGCCAACCACTCTCCTCAACGATTCCACTGGCCCATCAGCCACTTTTTCATTGATGAAAAGTACTCGGCTACTACTCCGACCATGACAATTTGGCACCCATTTCCTCCCGTTAAATGTCAAAAGTAACGACCCGATTGACGGATAATGGAGGATTCGGACGGGCCCTCCGGAATATATATGTGTATAGAAAGAAGAACGTTCTGGAAAAAAGATTCGAAAAATGTATTAGCCGAATGGGTGATTCATTGGAGAAGCATGTAGGCGGTGAGCGGGCGAGACGATTTGTCAACTGGGAGAGATTGGGATCGAATCTCGAATTCGAGGGGTCTTGTCCATATTTCAAAAGTGTCTGCAAGCAGGGGATGACAAATGAATTGGAGGGAGTTGGAGACAAGATGTGTGTATTACAACTGGGTGAATCAGCGGTCATCTGCAGAGCATTACACATTTTGGAGGAGCGAAAGGACAAGGTAACGATGATTAATCGGATGGGAGGAAAAGTGTTTGAGTGGGGACGATGATTGATATTGGGGAGAAGGGGGACTGTTCGAGGGAAGTTCTGAGGCAATACTCAAGCACATTCCTGGTTTGAAAAGTCCCAATCTGAACACTAAAATCGTGAACAAAGCTCTGAAAAAGCGATGAAAAAAGAGGAAAAAAACAATAGAAAACGGAGACAAAACGAGGCGGAAAACTGAGAAAAAGAGAGCGGGAAATTAAAAATTATGACGTGGAAATAGGAAATTACATGTTTTGTCTGGGGGCGAGAGAACAAGCAGACATCCTGCTTGTGACCTATGGCTCTGAAACGACCCAGTAGAGTGCAATGCCAGATTCAGGTCAAACTTCTGCCATCTGGATGAGCCGAAACATCGTCGAAGTTCCAAATGTTAAAAGTGCTTGCAAAAAACTTTGCAGTCACTATATCATGAGTAAATTTGTCCCCTGGCACACTGCCAACTGCCATGTTCCTCCGTCACAAACTTTGTGTTTCACTTCCCTCTGTTTCACCAAAAATATCGAGTTTCAAGAAGAAACGAAGCAGTTGTATAGTAGAAAACGACTGGAAAGTGGCTGCGATTTGAGCACTTTCTGTGTGAATTTGTGCAAAAAGATGGGCAACTAGAGGGAAGAACGGACGAGAAAATGGTCGGGTTTTTGGAGAAGTTGTGGAAGAGGAAATGAGGGGTTGCGGGCGGGTGAACTTTGCATGTGGCAGCTGGAAATGAACTCGGATTGGAATTGGCAGGTTTTGGGAAGTTGAGAGAAGAACAGGGAGTCATCCGATCGTGGGCCATTCATTCAGAAGATTCAGACGCGGTACCTAACATGTGCTGTATGACCAGTTGATGAGAAGCTGCAGAAATTTGACAGCAAGCATGAGTTCTAAATTTCCTGCAGATTTCCGGTAGACACATCTCACATTCATATCGGTATTCAATCAGAACAAGTCATGACTTTTTGATCCCTCATCATTCCGAAACTAACAGCCTAGACACACATTTCATCACAATAATCATCAAATTCCCTTTCCTTTTATCACAACATGACTACACTTGCTACGATGACTACACTAGTCCGTATATAAAAGGCCGCGCAACCTTCACTCTAGAGTTCCGATCTATGATTGTGAATTGAGTTCGCAAGTACAGATGCTCTAGACAGTTCTTATCAGTCAATCAGTTCACAGTTTTCTGAAGAATGTAGTCTGACTTTTCCCGTTCTCTTTCAGTTCCTTCTTGTCGTAAATCCAGAACCTTTTCTGAAATTCATAAACATGGCCTTCAACATGAACAACCGTCTTGCTTTCGCCCCGATTTTCTTCCAATCCACTTATGTTTTCAGAACTTATCTGCAGACGACGTTCCAAGTTCTCTCGTCCTGTTCCACTTCCCAGAATGCTCGATTCTGTTGACTTCTAAATCCGCTTCTTCGTGTCTTGTTATTCTGATCATTCGGAAGTTGAAGAAGTTTACTGAATCGCCCAGAGTGCCAACTTCTTTGTTCATTGTTCACTCTGTTGACAGTCCCGTCTGCGTATCTCCCCTGATAACACTACAACATACACTCTCTCTGCCTCCCTACACTCTATCCTTTCATGACCCTCACTACCTGACTGACATTGTTTTTCTGCTGTTTTGTTTTTATGGATCCACGAAACTGACGCCTTCAGGATCTCCAAAACACATCTGAATCCTTTTTGTCAAAGTTTGCGTACTTTTGTTTTGTCTCTCTCCGCCTTCTCCTCCCTTTTCTTCTTCCATTCTCACGTATTTTGGAGTCAGTTTCTTCAAATTTGGCCAATGCTTCTGACACCGGCAGAATCCTCGTAGTCCTTCCTTTTCTCTCTGTGTCTTCTCACCTCTCAACTGATCAGTGATGTTATCAGTGAGAGAGGAAAACAGTGTGAGAATGGAAGCCATATGACGGCATGACTGCTATATTGAACAATATTAGCCTGTCTCTTTCCACTCCATTCGTCAAGTTTTCCTTCTCCTTTTTTGAACTGTCTTTCGGAAATCTGCACAAGATTTCAAAGTTCTTCCCACTCCCTATTCACTTCCTTTTCTTTCTTTTTAAGATTGTTAACTTTCAGATGCCTTCTCCACCCCAACAACTCCACTTCTCAGCCAGTTCCTCCAGTGCTTCTACTACCCTTCCCACTTACTGTCTCGTTTGCTGTGAACTGGCTGATGGACATCATTTCGGAGCTCCAGCTTGTCGGTCAGTATTTTCCATTTCTGTTTCAGTACCGTCAGTTGCTGAGTCCATTTCACGAGTTTACACTGTCAACAGAGCTGTTTTCCGTTCCAAATACACTAGTTTCTGTGTGTTTTGACTGTACAAGTTCACTGATCACTTTTCACTCTCCCATGTTTCCAGGAAGGTCACCCAGAGCATTAGACACTTCTTGATTGGATTATTTGACTACATGGCCAACTAGAATAGAACTTTCTAGTCAGAAGAGAACAAAATGTTATTTATGATCCTTCCAGAGCCTGCGCTGCCTTCTTCCGTCGAACAGTTCAATTGGACAAAAAGCACGAATGTCCGAAAAAGAACCAGTGTTTCATCCTTTCCAGTGAGTTAGTCTTTCTACCGACTACACTCAGCTACACGAGTACTCATCGATGATTGAATACATTACAGATGTGCGCAACATGTGCAGAGCTTGCCGATACGATAAGTGCATCAGTGTCGGGATGAAACGGTCAGGTACGGGACGAGTACTGGGAGATGCGAAGTGATTGGATTACTTTAGGAGTTCAGCAGAAACGAGACCAGCTGGGGAAAAGAGAAGGGTATCGGAGTCTGTCGGAGAGTTTCTCGATGAGGGGAGAGCCCGTGCTGGACACGATGCACACGGCTTATGAGAAACTGCTAACGGTTCGCAGGAATGTGCACAATCGGACTGAGGTAAGGGGTTTGATAATGGATCAGATAACTGAAGGAGCATCTTCCAGAACCAACCATCTCGGGCAATCTGTTTCTCAGAACTTCAAGAAGTCTATGCCAAGGAAATGGGAAATGTGTACCAGTTCCTCTGCGATGCTTTCCCTGAATACTCCGAGTTCTTCCCTGACACGAAACGATCTCTCTTCAAAAACTTCTTCCTTCCGTTCACACTTCTCGAGAGTTCTTTCAACTGTCATACTACAAGTGAGCCTATATTTCCTGGAACGTCTTCTATTTTCCATGTTTTCAGAGAAAGAAGGCGTCATGATCATTCCTTCTGGAGACTTCATTGATCTGACCCATCTCGAGTCTTACTTCAACAACAATCATCACAAATTTTCGAGAGAAGAGACCATTTCAATGTTTTCCAAGCAGTTCGAACTGCTCAAAACTTGCATAACCCTCCCTTTGAGCGCTGAAAACGTAGATATGTACGAGTTCTTGGCACTGTCTGCTCTGCTGCTCTGGGAATCTGACTTGGAATCAGAAGCCGATAGACAGAATGCTCACGAGGAAGCGGTCCAGTTGAGGAACGCCATCATCAGAGACATTCTCTATTACTACCAGTCAATGAATGTTTATGAAGACATTGCTCTGAGACTCGGAAAGATTCTTTCTATTCTTCCATCTATCCAGGTCAGTAAAACAAGTCAATGCGACACTAATCTGTTATTTCCAGAGAGCTTCTCAGCGATTCCGTGAGTACATCGAAATGAAAGACCTGCTCAACTTGTACGCTCTGCCCAGAAACCTCTACGACATGTTCTCATCCGTTTCATAAATGCTTATGTTTCCTAGTAAATAAACATATCGAATTTGTTGTTACTGAAAAACTGGTTTCCATTTATCAAAAAGATTATTCAAATTCACAACAACCAGGAAGAACCGTTCGAACTGGTCAACTAGAAATGCAAGCGTTTTGAATCAAACTGTGTTTGTTGACAGGAGAAGTGCTCCCAAGTTCGATAAGAAAACTCTGCTCTCGTGTTGTGTTAACTGATAACACTCGCGTTTTTCGTCTAATTCTCTTTTCTCTTTGCTGTTATTTCATTGATTTTTCTATTTTCCGTAGCTCAAGCTGCTCAAATCTTTGAATAATTCGGAGGAGTCCATCACAGAATGTCGGAAAACGGGCTAGAAAGTAAATATGGAACCATAGAACTGGAACAGTCTCGATTTGTTTACTGGAACAAGACTAGATATTTCATTGTTCTCGTATCGTGAGTTATGTGTCCTGGTCTTTAGAATTGATAAGATTTAGTCTGCTTTGCCTGACACTTGCTCAAATCAATGCTTTGACATTCAACTTCACTGTGATCTGCATGAACGATGTAGTGGAAGAGTTTTATGAGAGAAACTCCAGTGGTATGTTCTCTTTTTTGCCAACTTCCAACTTTTTTGTTTTCAGGAACCCACTGGATGGAGTCATCCACAGACAAATCGTTTCTTTTCTCCGCAGTTGCCATCGGTGAGATCGCTGGTTTGATCCCGTCAGTTCCCCTAATCGATCACTTCGGAATCCGAGTCGTACTCACTGTTTACGGACTCATATCAGCTGCTGCCTCCCTGTTTTTCCCTCTCGCCGTCTCATTCAACTACTACACCGTTATTCTGTGCAGAGCTCTTCACGGACTTGGAACTTCTATTCTCTTCACTGCAGTTGGAGTCATTTCGGGTGTCTGGGCCCCGGAGAATGAAACCGGCACGTTCCTTGCCGTCCTGTCCACTGCCTTCCAGATTGCCAGTATCCTCTCAATGTCTGTCTCTGGAGTCCTATGCGAATCGGCTTTCGGCTGGAGATCTATCTACTATCTTTTCGGAACTCTCACTTTCATTGGCTTTATTGTTTTCTTCTTCCTTTACACTGATGAGCCAAGAACGCACAAACACATTTCACAAGCAGAACTAGCCAAGCTTCAACAGGACAAAGTTGTTTCCGTGAAGGAAAAAGTTCCTTACAAGGCTATCGCTACTGATATTACTGTTATCATGGCCTGGTTATCAGTCTTCGGAGGTGACATCGGATTCATTATTCTGATGTTCTACGGACCCACCTATCTCCGAGACGTTCTTCACTTTGACGTGAAGACCACTGGATTCGCCAGTGCACTCCCCTATGTCATTGCTGCAATCGTAAAGTTTTCCGCAGGACAACTCTCTGACAGATGTAAATTTGTTTCTGAAAAAGTAAGAATTTCTGAAATTTCCTAAACAATTCACTCTTCCAGACCCGTTTCACGTTCTGTGCAATCGTGTCCCAGTTTGGACTCGCAGCAGTGTTCCTTGTTATGGCGCTGACATCCAACCGGGTTGTTGCTCACATAACTTACACATTGGCTATTGCAATCGCTGGTTTGAACATCATGGGAACTATCAAATGCGTACAACTGGTGAGTAACCAATTTACCTTTTTGAAAACCGTGAAAAGTTTAGCGTTGCCGCCAACATGTTCACTTTGCCGTGGCGGTCATCGGAATGATGGCTTGTCTGATTCAGTTCATCGCGCCAATTGGAATCGGTCTGCTGATTACAGAAAATACCCAAGAGGAATGGTCTCGTCTGTTCCTTATCATTTGCATTCTGATTGTCCTCTTCAATTTGCCATTCCCTTTCTTTACATCTGCTGAGCCAGGACCCTACGTGACAACTAACGAAGAAAGTGATTGACTTGTGATAAAGATGTTTTGAAGATTCTCATTTTTGAATATAAAGTTTTATTGAAAAACTGTAAATTATGCTTGTCTGCTGGCAACACGGGCCTCGAAATCGGCTTTCTTTTTGGCAACGAACGCAGTGTAAGCAGTCTGATCAGCCGGGGACTGGGTCTTGATGTAGTCGTCGACTTGAGAGATGAACTGGTTGAATGCGGCTCTGGCGGCATCACGGTCGATCGATGCTCCATCGGCGGGCTTCTGGGAGGCGAAGTTGGAAGCGAGGTTCAGGATTCCGTCGACGGCTTGGGAAGAGATTCCGGCGGCAAGCATTTCAGCCTTGGCTTCTTCGGCTGAAAATTAAGAGAAGATTTTGGAAGATTCCAGCTCAGAAACTCACCAGTTGGCCATCCGACTGGTGCCGAGTAGACAGCGACGGCGAGGAAAGAAAGAGCGATGATGAGCTTGGACATGTTGAGTTGGTTGATGATTGAACCAGAAAATGTTTTCTTTTATACCAAGTCTCTGTGACCTGAAATTTGAAAGTCACAGCTGTGCAAACGGGGGCGACTGTGAGTCAGACAGCATGATTTGTGTTTTGAAAATCAAAACTTCAACATGAATTGGTAGTGTCTGGTTGTTCCGTGATTTATGATTTGTAGAGACAAGGGTTAATGGTCACAAAGACAAACAAATCACGAAGGGAGTTCCCTGTTATGGGATCACACAAATCGTGATTTGAACGGGCTGGTTACTAACGCAGAGAGGTATAAAAGGATTGCGGATTTCAGTCGAGTCCATCAAACGCATTCCTCTTTCTACCAACATGTCCAAGCTCATCATCGCTCTTTCTTTCCTCGCCGTCGCTGTTTACTCGGCACCAGTCGGATGGCCAACTGGTGAGTTTCAGATCTGGAATCTCCCAAAAGCTCCTCTCAATTTTCAGCCGAAGAAGCCAAGGCTGAAATGCTTGCCGCCGGAATCTCTTCCCAAGCCGTCGACGGAATCCTGAACATTGCTTCCAACTTTGCCTCCCAGAAGCCTACCGATGGATCCTCAATCGACCGTGATGCCGCCAGAGCCGCATTCAACCAGTTCATCTCTCAAGTCGACGACTACATCAAGACCCAGTCCCCGGCTGATCAGACTGCTTACACTGCGTTCGTCGCCAAGAAGAAGGCCGATTTCGAGGCCCGTGTTGCCAGCAGACAAGCATAAATGTCATTTTGAAATAAAAATTTATCATTGCAAGTGTTTCCCTTTTGCAGGGCTTCCAAAAAACTCGCTAGACTCAAGTTCTCATTTCCTCCGTTTCAGGAGTCTAATCCCTATCAGAGAGCACCCAAGCGTTGTCTATCCGCTCACAGCAAAACCAAATCTCCCGAACAAGATGTTTGATGTCTTTTTTCTTTCGCATCTCCATATCACCTGATTACTATTATCCTGCCCTTTTCAATCTCGAGAATCTCGAGTGTGTTGTGTTCGTCTCTTGATCTCATGCTCAACGTCCACAACATTCCCACGTTGTGCTCCTTCGGCTCCACGTGATCCCAGTCGCCCTGAGAGCTGATGTCTGTTCTCCCGAATTTTCGCCCACTACCTCGTCCCCCTCCATGTCTAATATGCAACAATAAATCCGCCGGCTGCCTCTATGGAGTATGACTCATCCTCCCACCGTGACATGCATGACTTTGTTTTCAGGTGTTCTCTTGTCATGGGTGTAAAACATTCTTCCGTCGAGCAGTCGACGAAAATAGGAAATACAAATGTAAGGACAGTGGCACGTGTCTGGAAACCAAGACCAGTGGGAAGAAACTATGCCGTTTCTGTCGATTCCAAAGATGTCGGGAAGTGGGAATGTTGACACCGGAGGAAGCTAGGAAAAAGGAAGAAGATAGGAGAGTTCAAGAAGTCGAGAATAGTATGGACAAGGGATTGAGGGAGTTATTGGATGATCTGATTGCGAGAGATACTGCTCTGAATGCAGAACTGGCGAAACACGATCAGAATCAGAATGTCCCAATCGACAAGAGAGTACGCTAAACAAATCAGAATGTTTCGAAAAAACATAGTTATTTCAGCTCATAGGACAATTCCCGCTCGGGTGGTCTCTCTCCAAAACGCTCGAAGTCACATCATCGTTCATGAAGTTCCGTTTTCTTGATCAGTTGACTTGTTCTGAAGTGGTAAGAAATCAGAATGCTCTTTCTGGATTACATACTCTTCTCAAGGTTTCCGTGTTTGATAAAGCCGCCGGACGACTCGTCGTTTTCGGATGTGTCATGAGATCAGCACTGGAGAACAACAACACGATCAAGGCTGTTGGCAATCAAGAGGATGTTGAGAACAACAATCCGAAGAAGCCAGATGCTTTGGAAGTTCTACACGGAAGAGTGATGTCGAGAATGAGGGAACTGAAAGTGACACGCGAAGAGTTCGTCCTCCTCCAGATGATCATCTTCTGCAATCCAGGTTTCTGCAATTCATGTGCTTCATCTTTCAAATCCAACTTCCAGGTTTCTCATCCTTCTCAGGGAATGCTCAAGACGTTCTCGGTGTTCATCAGAGCATGTTCAACTCTGCTCTTCTCCAACTGTGTCAGCTATATCATCCTCTGTCGGCGTCTTCGAGACTAGTCGAACTACTCTCTTTATCCAACATAATCCACGAAGGAAGCAAAGAGCTGGAATACAACTCTTTAATCCTCCGTTTCCCGTTTCATTGATTGTTCCACTTGTTTGTTATATGACCGATTATCGTCTTTTTTCTCGTTTCTTATGTAATCTTTAAGATAAAATTTTGATCACACTGTTGTTTCTGATCACACACTTCTTGCGCTGAATTCGGTTTCTTGATCTCTTTGTTGATCCCTCTAAAACCTGAACACGTGTTAAAACATTGGTTTCTTGCACTTTCTCACAACAAACTTCGAAATACCTTCTAGTCTGTGAGTCTCGTGCTCTCCGAGTTTGTCGCGACAACATTCCCATTTTACTTTTTTCGTTTCCACCCGAGATCATCTGACGGAGACCCGATGGCCGTCACAAAGACATTCGATCCAATTGGATCTCCCATCCCATCAAAAGAATGCGCAATATGCCAGAGAGCAGCTGTGTGCTTCAACTATGGCGTACGTTTGTATTTTCCATTGAATTTCAGAAAGATCGGACTTGTTTAGGTGCTTTCTTGCGACGCCTGCAAGATGTTTTTCCGACGATGCCACGTTGAGAAAAAATGGTACAAGTGCAGGAAGGAAAACAGATGCTTGGAGAACGTCTCGACAAAGACGAGGTTGTTGTGCAGAGGATGTCGAATCCAGAAGTGTTTTGCCGTTGGTATGAAGTTTGAAGCAAGAGCAGGGAACATGCCTACAGTCCAGAACGTTCCGGAAGTCAGAAACGGACATATCCCAGAAGTTCTCAACCAAAGAGATGACACTTTGATAAAGTTATTGATCAGTCTGACCGCCAAAGACTCCAATCTGATGATCGGATTGATGCACGTCTATTCGAAAGACGATAAGAATTTGGCTATTGTTTGGAAGGGTATAAAAACAAAAAAGATGACTGTGGTTCGTGAGAATATTCGAATCACTTGAGACACTTGATGTTCTTTCAGTCCATCGGTCGATTCACATCCCCAGATAAATGGTCTCTGTTCCACACATATATTCAAATGACCAGTCTCATGAACTTTAGCTTTGTCGATGAAGTGTCGTTTGCAGACAAGGTATGGGGTTCTTCTGCTCTGTTAAACACAAATCTTTATTCTCAGATTCATCTGTTCCAAAAAACTACTGTCCGGATGTTTCTGCTCGGATCTGCAATGTTCTATCTGAAGAACCAGTGGAATGACGTACAAGTGACGCATTCCGAAGATTTTGAGAATCCTTTCGCGGCGGGACCTGATGATTTGAAAAGAGCATACGGGAAATTCGTGACTCGAGTTATTCAGTTGAAAGTGTCTCGTGAAGAGTTCGTCATGCTGCAGATATTGTTCTTCTGCAACCCAAGTAATCACCACTATTTCTTCTCTCATATTCTTTCCACATTTTCAGCACTTCCATTGATTTCTCCTTTAACTCAAGCCGTCTTGATCGAACACAACGCAAAGTTCTCGGAGGCTCTGTTCAAACACTGTCAGCTCTACTATCGTTCAGCACCTGCCCGAGTCACTGAACTCCTTTCGCTGTACACTTTTATCAGTGAGAACTACGACAATTTGAACTATAAGGGTTTCTTTTACCGTCATTATGTTTCAACTTTCCCGTTCCGTACACTAAAAGACACGTTTGGAGTTGACCATAATATGAATGTCCTTTGAAGTATTAACAATTTAAAATGCTGTTTTTTATGACAAATTGTTTCCGATGCTACTTTCTTCTGTTCTTTTTTCAATGATCTCCACATTGTGTCAATTCGAAACCAGTTTGTTTTCTAAAATAATTCCCGTTCTTCCGTACATTAATCATTTCCGTTCTTTCTTGTTTTGAAATGCGTCAGATTCGACATAAATGATAAATTCGAACTGAGATTCAGGCTTCCCTAGTTACGTAGCAAATGATCTGATTTAAATGTGTACTTTGAGCCCTGCCAGTCCAAGAGCTCAACATTTTCCGACGGCTGCTGCCTCTTCTGATCATTCACCGGCCAATTTATTCACCTCCACCCACTTATTTTCCGTCATCTGGTCATCCGTCTACCTACAAATTTGGATAAGCTGTCAACAACTTCTTTGTTGTCCTCTTCTCTTATTTCAATGATCTCCGATGCACCTAACAATAATAAAAACGGATACCGAAAGGATTGCTCGATTTGTCGGCGAATAGCTTATTGCAGGAACTACGGGGTATGTTCGAAAGAGCCGCAGTCTTGTGACGACATCTGAAATCTTGAACTCTCTCATCTGGTTTTCTGATTTCTAGGCTATAACTTGTGATGCGTGTAAGATGTTTTTCCGTCGGATGATTATCGAAAAGCTGTCGTATACGTGCAAAAATGACAAGAAATGTCTCGAGAAACGTCCAGTCTCTCTGCCATTATGCCGAGGATGTCGGTTCCAAAAGTGCCTGGAACTGGGAATGGAGTTCGTTCCGAAAAGAGTGAAGAGAATGGAGATAGGGAACCCGAAGGAAGATGAGTTGATGAAGCTGATAAAGGATTTGGTTGCAATGGAATCGAGTTCTCACATAAAACTTATGAATTTCTACACAGAAGATGATCTCAGTTTGGAAGATGTTCTGACGGGTAAACGAATAAGAACAAAGCAGAAGGTCAGCGGTTTTTTGAAGAGATAGTGTGAAACATTCCACTTTTCAGCCTAAAGAACAAATGATACCTCCTGAAAAGTGGTCCCTCTTCCACACGTACGTCACTATCACTTCGCTGATGAAATTCGACTTTGTCGACCAACTGACCACATTCGACAAGATCATTCTCTTCAAATTTTCCATCGTCAAAGCATGCTTACTGTGCTCTGCGATGAGGGCATTGGGAAAGAAAATGGACATTGTGATGACTCCAGATGGCCGTGACGTCTACCCGGAACACTTCAGAGAAAACTTCAAGTTTGACCCAGAAATTCTGAGAAGAATATGTTGTCTGCTAGTGTCTCGACTGATAGAGTTGAAAGTTACAAACGAGGAGTTTGTGCTGCTGCAGTTGATATTCTTCTGCAATCCAGGTGGCCCAGTTCCTCATTTTCCCCAAACCATTTCTCACTTTCAGCCATCCCCTCCTTATCCGAAAATGCTCGTTCCGTACTGTCCCTTCATCAGAAGACGTATACTTCTGCTCTCCTCCAGTACTGCCAGCTGAAATATAATAAATCGGCGCCTTCTAGACTCAATGATCTCCTCTCCCTCCATAATGTTATCAGTAGAGTTCTCGATGATCTGCTCTTTGTCATTATGATGTTCCAGTGTTTTGTTCCCGAATTCAAATTTGATAAGATAGCCATTGACACATTTCAGCTGTCAAAGAACACTTGAGTTTGAATAAACCGATCTAGATCTATGAACTAACGAGTGCAACTAGCATAATCCTCCGTCATCTGTGAATGCATTGAGCACATTCCATATCACCAATGATAACACATTCAGCAGTTAGCCACCCCCAGACGGCGACAAATCAGAGCCGTGTTTATTGAAAATCCACTCTCCGTCCCCATTTCCTCTTGTTGTTTTATTGCTTTGTCCCTGCCTTGATAACCCTACAGTAGACCTAATGATCTCTGCTGGACCAGATAACGCTCTGCTTCTTGTTGGGTGCTTGATATGCACCAAACCAGCTTCTTGCCGGAATTACGGGGTACGTTGATTCTGATTTGTGAGTCGTGTGTTTTCTTATTCAGGTCGTCAGCTGCGATGCTTGCAAGATGTTCTTCCGCCGGACAGTCGTTCAGAATATGTCGTACTCCTGCAGAAACAACTTTCGATGTCTGGAACAGATCCCTGTGAACACAAGATCAATGTGTCGTGCGTGTCGGTTCCAGAAGTGTCTGGAGATGGGAATGGAGTTCATTCCGAGAGCAACGAACATTTTGGAAGTGGAGAACAGACGAAACGAGGAGTTCATGAGCATAATGAAGGATTTGATCGCAATGGACTCGAGTTTGTACTTGAGACTCATGAGTTTTTACACTGAGGATGATCCAAGTTTAGAAGATATTCTGGAAGGAAGAAGAGTTGCGGTGGCACGGAAGGTGAGAGAGTGTCGAGAGACAGTGATGATGTCATGTTTACAGGCTCCCCAACAGAGAACATCTTCCCAGCAATGGTCATTCTTTGCCACGTACATCTTCATCGCAACTTTCATGAACTTGAGCTTTGTTCAGCAACTTTTGGCTCGTGACAAGGTGAGCAAACTAGACACAACATAGTCTTATTTCTGGTTTTTCAGAAGATTTTGTTCCGTTTCGTCACCGTCAGAATCTGCTTTCTGAGGTCTGCGATGAGAAACATGAGGGAGAGATGTGACAGGATCTATGCTCCAGATGGACAGGAAGTCTACCCGGAAGAAGTCGTTCGGATTCTGAGAGTGGACCCGTTGGTGATGAAGAGGATATGCAGTATGCTGGTGACCAGGATGATCCAATTGAATGTGACCAACGAGGAGTTCGTACTCATTCAGCTGATCTTCTTCTGCAATCCAGGTTTCTGTGCCAGTTCCCAACGCCCTCACTGCCTATATCATTTCCAGCCATTCCGTCTCTGTCAGAAGATGCTCAATCTATCCTCTCCATTCATCAGAGGATGTACACCTCAGTCCTCTTCCAGTACTGTCAGATCAAATACCAGATCGCTGCTCCGTCAAGACTCGTTGACCTTCTTTCTCTGTACCACCTTATTGCAAAAACTTACGAAGATTTGCACTATCTTGTTATGATTTTCAAGTTGTCCATTCCCAATTTCCGAATTCATAAGCTAGGAATCGAAACGTTCCAGTTGTCTGAAAACATGGAAGATATTGAAGTTAGGAGAGCGCAATAAAGCTTTTGTGCCTATCGTAGTCTACAAAACAATGTGTGATCACACGCATCAGAATATCACTTGCAACCACTCATCTTTCGATCTCTCTGATCACTGGAGCCTTTCTGATGCTCCATCTCCATCAGAATCCAGTCAAAAAAAGGCCTTCCGTATTTACCCTGAATCTCCACTTCGATTCCCACTGGATGCTCCCGCCAATAACAACTTTCAATTACCAATTGTATTGCCTGTTTTCCTTTCCGTCAGATAATGATGCTTCCTGCAAAACAAAGCCGTATCGCGCGGCAGTTTGATAAAGATTGTCTGATATGCAAAAGGCCCGCAAGCTGTATGAGATACGGAGTTTGTCGTGAAACGTAAAACAACTCCTTACTGAAATGTTGTTTTGCAGGTCGTGAGTTGTGCTGCTTGTAAAATGTTCTTCCGTCGGACTATCATTGAGAAACTGACTTATACCTGCAGGAAAGACAAAAAGTGTCTGGAGCAACTGACGGATAGAAAGTCGATTTGTCGTGCGTGTCGCTTCGAGAAGTGTCTGGAATTGGGAATGGAGTACATTCCGGAAGTAGTGAATGTACTGGAAGTGGCGATTCGGAAGGAGGAGGAATTGGGCAGTTTGCTGGGCGACTTGAGGGCGATGGACTCGAGTTTGTATTTGAAACTCATGAAATTTTACACGGAAGACGATCCGGGGTTAGAGGACATTTTGGAAGGAAAACCCATCATTTTGTTGGAGAAAGTACGCCACAGAAGTCACAAACCAATGAAAACGAGTACTTTCAGAAATCCGAACAGAAGATAAATCCTTGGCAATGGTCTTTCTTTGCCACTTACATCATGGTTTCTTCTTTTATGAATTTGAATTTCATTAGAGAACTATCCGTCTCGGACAAGGTTTCAAAACTATTGATGCCCGCTCAAATGTATTTTCAGCTGGAATTGTTCCGTTGCTGCACCACAAAGGTTACATTCTTCCGTTCCGCAATGAGAGCTCTTCGGGATCGGCAAAACAGGATCTTCACTCCAGATGGACAGGAAGTCTACCCACAGGAGCTAGTGAACTTATTGAAAGTTGACCCGTTGGTTCTGAAGAGAATATGCAGTTTGTTGGCTACCCGAATGATCGAATTGAATGTGGCCGATGAGGAATTTGTACTACTTCAATTCATTTTCTTCTGCGATCCGAGTGAAACTACTTCACTTTGATTATGGTCTACTTCGGTTTTCAGCACTAGAATCACTATCAGATGATGCTCGATCAGTTCTATCCACCCATCAGAAAATGTACACCTCGACCCTTTTCCAATATTGTCAACTGAAATATCAAAAGACTGCTCCCTCACGACTCACTGATCTCTTATCGTTATCTCATGTTCTTTGCAAATTCGTTGAAGATCTCGTATATGTTGCCATGTGTTTCCAATGTGCTACTCCCAATTTCAAAATCCAGAAACTTGCAATTGACACGTTTAACTTATCCAAAAATACAAAAGGCTCTGATGACCCGGGCAACAGTTCGGCTCATAAATGAACTTTTTCATGAAAATTAACGTTTTCATAGTTTTGTTTTCTGAATTTGAATTGTCTTCCCGTTCCCATGGAACTCTAAATTGTTCGATCTCTAGGTCTAAATCAAAGACGTGCATTTTAATTATATGTCTCTCGTTTATCTTGAAACCAAATATCTTCTTTTGGATTCTATGAATCATAAGTTCAACCCCCATATAGATCTTGCTCCAAAAGATCCAGACCATGATCTTTTGACTCTAAAGATCTAGTTCGTTTTATCACATCCAATTTATTTACTGATAATACCCACTCCATCCGTTTTTCCATTTCCTTCTAGGGGATTTCCTATTATTCTCAAATAACGTAGCTGACGAATTTTCACAATTTCCTCTCTACACATCACCTGTTATTCCTCCAGCCATGCCTCCAAAAAGCCCCCGAATTCCGATGGAATGCGAGAGAGAGTGTGTAGTTTGTACTCGACAAGCCAACTGCAGAAACTACGGGGTGGGGGATTAGGGAACAGGAAATAGTAGATGGAAACGTTTCAGGTGGTCAGTTGTGATGCTTGTAAGATGTTCTTCCGACGGAACATCGTCGAGAATCTCGTGTACACTTGCAAGAAAGATAACAAGTGTCTGGATGAAGTGAAGTCTACAAAGCGGATGTGTCGTTCTTGTCGTCTTCTAAAGTGTCTGGAATCAGGGATGGAGTACGTTCCCAAGTCAATGAGCATTCTGGAAGTGAGGAACAGGAAAGACGAGGAACTGGAGGCGTTCCTGAAGGATTTGAATGCGATGGACGCCAGTTGGCACATGAAGTTGATGTATTTCTACACGGAGGAAGACCCCAGTTTGGAAGAAGTTCTGGCGGGGGAGAAGGTTGTTGTGACGAAGAAGGTGGGCGTGAAGGAGAGAGTATCTGGAATTGCTATGAATGTTCAGAGACCAGACCAGCTGGTTTCCCAGCAGGAGTGGTCGTTCTTCTCGGTCTACATTTACATTTCCTCGCTAATGAACTTCAGTTTTGTGCAACAACTCTCGACTCGTGACAAGGTCAGGAACCCAAAACTTGCTTATTATTTTCTGAAATTCAGCTCATTTTGTTCCGATACTCCACAATGAAAGTGGGAATGTTGTGCACTTCGATGAGGACTATCAGAGAAAACAAAGAGCGTGTTTACACTCCAGATGGACAAGAAGTCTACCCAGAAGCACTCATCCGAATACTGAACATTGACCCACTGGTGATAAAAAGACTTTGCAATTTGCTGATGTGTCGGCTACGTGAGTTGGGAGTGAGCGTCGAGGAGTTCTACTTGCTTCGCCTGATATTCTTCTGCAATCCAGCCATCCCCTCTTTATCGCGAGATGCTCGATCCATCCTCTCCACCCATCAGAAGATGTACACCTCGGCCCTTTTGCAGCTCTGTCAGATGAAGTTCCAACACACGGCTCCTTCCAGACTCGCTGATCTGCTCTCTCTTACCCATCTCATCAGCAAAGTATATGATGATCTTCAGTACATTGTCATGCTCTTCCAATGTTCCATGCCCGGTTTCAAATTCCACAAACTGTCCATTGACACTTTACATTTGTCGAAAAACACTGATTACAGAAGGAGAGATGAATAAATTTGTTGTTGTTGCTCATTCTGAACCTGGATGTTTTTTGAAACTAATGAGTTTTGTTCCGAAAGTATTTTCATGTTAGCTTCGTTTTCAAGCGGCCATTGAGCTCATCGAGCTCACGTTCTCACTCGCCGCTACGAAAATAACGCCAGGAGACGGGCTTCACTGATCTGGCACGAGGGCCTTAGATTAGTCCATTGTGCACGTTTCGAACTGAATTTCGAGATGTCCGATGTTTCCAGCAGTGGTGAACTATTCCACAGAGAGTGTCTTATTTGCAGTCGGCCGGCGATTTGTAGGAACTATGGCGTGAGTTGCTAAGGGGAAACGCATTTTGAAAACAGGTGTTTTTAGGTGACTAGCTGTGATGCGTGTAAGATGTTCTTCCGTCGAACAGTACTTGAACAACTTCGATACGTCTGCAAGAAGGACAACCGATGTATGGCAAGGGCACGCCGAAAACGAAGCCGTTATGCCGAGGATGTCGGTTCCAGAAGTGTCTCGAACTCGGAATGGAGTTATTTCCGAGTACGCTTGGAACATTGGATGTTGCCTCTAGGAAAAATGAGGACTTCACGAAGATACTGCGGGATCTGCTGGCGATGAAATCGAATTGGTACTTTACGCTGATGAACTTCTACACGGAAGACGACCCCGGATTGGAAGAGATTCTGAACGGGGAGAAGGCTGTTATGATAAAGAAGGTGAGAGCAGAAAATAATTATGATAACAAACTGATTTCCAGCCGTTGCAACAGCCGACTTCTAGGGAGCAATGGACCTTCTTCTCCAACTACATTCTCATTTCTCTGTTCACAAACTTCAGTTTTGTTCAGAAATTGACTTCTTCTGATAAGGTTCGACTTTCAAAATGCCAAAAACGTTTATTTCTTTCAGCTAGCGCTTTTCCAATCAACTGCTGCTAAAAATTATGTGTTCTGTTCTGCAATGAGGTCCGTGAAAGGAAAAAGGGATAGGCTCTGCACTCCAGACGGACAAGAAGTCTATCCGGAATACTTTGCGAGGATGGTGAACGTAGAACCGCGTGTTTTGAGACGAGTGTGCAGTCAGCTTGTATCAAGAATGATCGAATTACACGTGACTGATGAAGAGTTTGTTCTGCTTCTCCTTATCTACTTTTGCAATCCAGGTAAGACTGTAATTAGGTGATTTCACTATTTTCTTTGTTTTCCAGCTCTTCCATCCTTATCAGAAGACGGGCAATCAGTGCTAGCAACAGATCAGAAGATGTATACCTCGGTCCTCTTCCAGCTCTGCCAGAATGAACATCAACGTGCCGCTCCTTCCAGACTCACTGACCTACTTTCGTTGTATCAAGTTATCAACAAGAACTACGAAGATTTCAGTTATATTCGAATGGTTTTCCAGTTTTATGTACCATATTTCAAGTTCAGGAAGCTAATTAACGACACTTTGCAATGAATGTGTTAAAGTTATTTCTCGACCAGACTGAACGACTAACGAGTTCAATTTGCAAAGTTATATTCAGTTATCGTTAAGTTCAAAAGATCAACGAGCACATTCGGGCACGTGTTTTCCGTTTTTCCCCTTCAATAAAGTTCCGAATTCGTAGTTTTCTGTTCAAATGATCATAATCCCGAGCCCGTTTGAGTCCACAAATTCAAATCTCCGCACACAGATTGAACCCAGTGCACGTGTCTACTCTGCTGCACATTCTGACCAGCCTTTTCCGGGAATCGACCGAGATGTTTGCATGAACGAAAAGACCAAATAGCGGATCAGAGTAACAGCGTCTAGTTGCTCCCCGAGGGAGTCTATGTGATCTACGCCAGCACCTGTCAACACAGCCTCTGATTTCTGCATTTATTTATAATTTGAGCACTTGAGATGGCTGAAACCCCCCTACAAGGCGAACTTGTCATTCGACAGAGAGAATGTTCGATTTGCGTTCGGCCGGCATTGTGTAGGAATTATGGGGTGAGTTATTAGGGAAAGAGTTTCAGAGAGTACAAGTAATACAACAGGTGATAAGTTGTGATGCGTGCAAGATGTTTTTCCGACGAACCATCATTGAGAAGTTGTGGTACATGTGCAAGAAGGACAACAGATGCATGGAACAAGTCACGGCGCAGACGAAACCGTTGTGCAAAGGATGTCGACTGCAGAAGTGTCTGGAACTGGGAATGGAGTTCTTTCCGAGGTCTTTCGGGATACTGGAAGGAGGCAACGTGTCGAATGAAGATTTTCCGCGAGTGTTGAGAGATCTGACGGCGATGTCGTCGAGCTGGTACTTGACTTTGTTGAACTTTTATACAGAGGATGATCCTGGGCTGGAAGACATTTTGGAAGGGAGAAGAGCTGCTGTGATGAAGAAGGTGAGTGGAAAGCGATTTCTATGAAGCAGTTTGGCTTTCAGCCGTCAAATCAACGAATCACTCCAACACAATGGTCCTTCTTCGCCAAATACATTTTGGTGTCGGCGTTCACTAACTTCAGTTGTGTTCAAAAGCTCACGTCGTCTGATAAGGTTCGGCCATCATTCAAAGTTTCAAAGACTATTTCGTTTTCAGGTAGTCCTTTTCCGAGCTTCCGCTTTGAAGTGTTGCCTTCTCTGTTCTGCGATGAGATCTTTGAAGGACAGGAGAGAGAGACCATTGACCCCAGACGGGCAAGAAGTCTACCCGGAGAGACTCCCACTGCTGTTGAACATTGATCCACAAGTAATCAAACGATTATGTAGCCGATTGGTGTCAAGAATGATCGAGTTGAATGTGACAAGCGAAGAGTTCATACTCCTTCTCTTGATTTTCTTCTGCAATCCGGGCGAGATCATCATCATCATTCAGAAAGACAACTTTCCCTTTTCAGCAATTCCTTCTTTATCAGACCAAGGTCGATCAGTGTTAGGAACAGATCAGAAGATGTACACGTCGGCCCTCTTTCAGCTATGCCAGATCACACATCAACATGCCGCTCCTTCCAGACTCACTGACCTACTTTCGCTGTATCAGGTTATCAACAAGAACTACGAAGATCTTCTCTATATCACAATGGTTTTCAAGTTTTATGCACCCAATTACAAGTTTCACAAGCTAATTACTGACTTGAAACCGTAAGAATATCTGAATCAGAATAAACGATTGGAGTATATGTTTTCGAGTTGTTATCAGCAGATTAGAGTTTCTGACCGTGATGTATAACGAAAAACAACCAAAAGCGCCTATTTTAAGTAAATTGTAGCCGATTTAAAAAACTCAAATATTGACCATTATACCGTATACTGTTGAGACTGTTGAGTCAAATAAAATTAATGTCAGAGCTGTCAAGATCAGTAACGAGTTTCTATTTCAGCTGCTTTTTTGGTCTTTGACCGCAAATCCGAGCAGTCCAACAAGTTCAAGTGGTCAGACTTTAGAGTCCATTTAAACTCTTGAACTTGCTTGTCCGCTTCCAAATTGAGCCCACTGCACGCGTTTCACTGATCTCGCACAAAAAGTCTGACCGAGGGGCTTATCTATCAGAGGAAATATGAATTTCGAACGAGATGTGTGCGAAAATATGTGACCAGATTGACCGGATCACAAAGCAGCACATTCGAAAACAACGTCTAGTTCCCTCTTGGGAGTTTGTGTGATCTCTGCATGACCCTGTCAACACGGCTTCTGATTCCGTAAGTAACTCAGTACTTCGAGTCCCAAGATGCCCGATAGTCCTCCACGAGAACTGTTCAATTACGAAAAGGACTGTGTCATTTGCACCCGTCCAGCTGTGTGCAGGAACTATGGGGTGAGTTGTCTCTGTTTCGTCCGAAACCTTGAGACTGTTCAGGCGATAACTTGTGATGCTTGCAAGATGTTCTTCCGACGGACGATTACTGAAAGACTTCGGTACGTCTGCAGGAAAGAGAACAAATGCATGGAAAGTGTCACTGCCGAAACGAAGCCGATCTGTCGAGGATGCCGTCTTCAGAAGTGTCTCGAGATGGGAATGGAGTTCTTCCCGAGGTCTCTGGGAATACTGGAGGTTCAGAACAAAACTAATGAAGATTTCATCCGAGTTCTGCGGGACCTGACAGCTATGTCTTCAAGTTGGTACTTGACACTCTTGAATTTCTACACGGAAGACGATCCTTCGCTGGAAGACATTCTGAATGGAAAGAAGGCTGTTGTGACCAAGAAGGTAGGGAAGAAGAAGAGCTTCATCTAATGGAACTATGTTCAGCAACCTCATCAACGGACGACTACAGAACAGTGGACCTTCTTTGCCAACTACATCCTCATTTCTTCATTCACAAACTTTGCATTCGTTCAAAAACTGTCGTTTTCTGATAAGGTTGGCATGTCGTAAACTGCAAAACATTGCCTTTTCAGCTGGTACTGTTCCGTTCAACTGCTATGAAGAACTGTCTTCTCTGTTCTGCAATGAGATCTTTCAAAGACAAGAAGGACAGGCCGTGCACTCCGGACGGACAAGAAGTCTACCCGGAAGAGTTCCCCAAAGTTCTGAGTATCGAACCACAAGTTCTGAAACGGATATGTAGTCTGCTAGTGTCCAGAGTCATTGAATTACAAGTTACCGATGACGAATTCATTCTTATTTTACTGATTTTCTTTTGCAATCCAGGTGCGACTGTTATCGCCTTTATCAGAGCACCGCGACCTTTTTCAGCACTTCCCTCGTTATCAGACGACGGACGATCCGTATTAGGAACTTATCAGAAGATGTACACCTCGGCCCTCTTCCAGCACTGCCAGATAAAACATCAGAAAGCTGCCCCTTCCCGACTCACTGACCTACTTTCTCTATGTCACCTTGCCAACAAAGTCTATCAAGACTTGCAATATATCACTATGGTTTTTCAATTGTATGTCCCAAAATTCAAGTTTTACAAACTAGCTGTTGACACATTGGAATTGTCTGAAAATGTTGATAATGGAAATAAAGGAGATGATGGTTGACATACTTTCTGACCTGATTAGTGTCTGGCTTTTTACAAAACGTTTCTCCAAGAGATACTTATGTTAGGCTCCGGTGCTCCCTCGTTGGACGAAACTACACACACTCTGTCTTCTCTCTGTCCTAACTACGCGTGTAGTGGCTGCACTTGGACCGAAAGAGATATCAGCTTTGATTTGATATTTCTATATTTGGCTGCACAACTTTATCAAGATGCGCACTCTGACCAATGAGATAAAATCAAAGAACGAAAGAGTTTTTGGACAAAGCTCACTCCATTTCCCTACTGACTGAATTTCCGGTCCTCTCATGTCAACAAACCCTCCAATTTGATGATATCCCCATCATTCTCAACTTATGATTTCCCCCGCACATGTTGGTCATTGTAATGAGTTCGTAAAAGACTGTTTGATATGCAGACGACCGGCCTACTGTAGACATTACGGAGTGAGTTCCGATCTTCTTCACAAAGAAACTCGAATGACTACTAGGTTGTGAGCTGTGACGCGTGTAAGATGTTCTTTCGGAGAACAATCATCGAGAAGTTGACCTACTTTTGCAAAGCCGACAAAAAGTGCTTAGAGCCTCTGGAACTTAAAGCTCCTTTTTGTCGTGCTTGCCGACTTCAAAGATGTCTCGATTTGGGAATGGAGTACGTGCCGGAAACTGTCAAAATCCGGGAATTTCGGAACAGGAGAGACGGGAATTTGACAAGTTTGTTGAGAAGTTTATCAATGATGGAGTCCAGTTGGTACTCAAAATTGGTTCAGTTTTATAGTGAAGGTGATCCAAGTCTGGGAGATATTCTAGAGGGAAAGCAGGTGGTTGTGACTATAAAGGTGGGCATCCGTGATCTTCTCATTTTGGAAACAAGATATTCAGGATCCCGAAAAAGCATTGAACCCAGAGGAATGGTCGTTTTTCGACATTTACCTTCTGGTTATCTCGTTTATGAAGTTAGCTTTCGTTCAACAGCTTTCTTCTCAGGATCGGGTTTGTTACGGATATGCGACTAGAAGCTCAACATTACTCAAACACGTGTTTCAGACAGTCTTGTTCAAGCATTCTACAATGAAGACTATTCTAATCTGTTCTTCGATGCGAGCTGTCAAGGACAAGAGAGAAAGTGTGTCCACTCCTGACGGCCAGGAGGTTTATCCGCCGGAACTTGCCGCAATTTTGAACATCGATCCTTTGGTTTTGAGAAGAATATGTGATTTGCTGGCTAGTAGACTGATTGAACTGAGGGTCAACAGTAAGGAGTATCTACTGCTTCGTGTGATATTCTTCTGCAATCCAGGTAGCTTTCCGCTGTCATTCTACTTGGAAAACAAACACTTCCAGCAATTCCATCTCTATCAGATGATGCCCGATCTATCCTCTCAACCCAGCAGAAGATGTACACCTCTGCTCTCTTCCAGTACTGCCAAGTCAAGTATCAACAAGCTGCTCCTTCCCGTCTAACAGAGCTACTTTCGCTGTGCCACGTCATCAACAAAGTCTACGAAGACATGCAGTATCTCGTGATGATGTTCCAGTGTTCCATGCCTGTTTTCAAGTATCATCAGTTGTCGATTGACACGTTGGAGCTGGCTGATAATGTGCAGAACTTGAATAGAGACGAGAATTAATGAAAGAGTTTGAATAGTTTCTAGTTGTGAAGAAAAAAACAGAAACACAATCCATATTCAAGAAGTCCAGAGGATCTCTAGAACACTTCCGTTGCGGATTCCAGGCATTTTAGCATCATACCTCTCGGTTTTCCTTTGTAACAATGCAATAATCCGACGGCTTACGGGGAAGTGCCCCATATCCTCAAAGGACAAAGTAACCTTCACAGTGTACATCTGATTTCGTCTTTCCGATTGTTATCACACGAACTAGGACACTTTCGTGAGAAAGTTACAATGGGACCAATCTACGCAAAATCCCGTGCTGTTTATTATCTCTCACGAAATCACCCGTCACTGTTACTTGTTTTCTTATCATCCATCAAGCAGGAGCGTTTGCTCGTTTTATTCCTGCCGGCATCCCATTTCAAATGCAATGACCTCTGTTACCACAAAACAGTTATCAAAAAAAAATGAAGCCCAAAAACCAAAAATGGGCTGGATAAACTTGTTCGACTACTGCAGATGGATCGCAAAATTTGATTGGAGAGCAGATTAGTACCTGTTCATCTACATTCGAGAAACAAAAGATTATTGTCTTGACACCGTTTCAAAAGACCAAAGTGTTATCTGCACTTTGCGGACCTTCAAAGATTATCCGCTGTTCGTTCTCGATCTCTTCCTCAGATAGCCAGAAATGTTCTCTGACCGGTCAAGAACATGCCTGCACGACACGCTCGCCGTCTGCATCTCTGCCCGTTTTCTTCCAATTAGACGTCTTCGAATCGGCCTTCATTTTTTGATCTCCTTTCCCGAATGGACCAACCTGGAACATCGGATTCTGGTTGCGAGCTTCCAGAAGAATGCCTCGTGTGTGAGCGGAAAGCAAAATGCAGAAACTACGGCGTGAGTGTTTTGAAGTATTCTAGGTCAATGAGCAATTCCTCACTTTACTCACTTCTTCTTTATCTAAAGGACATGTGATTTCTAACGGTTTCTTTGAAATTTTACAATCCGTGTTTGCGCATCTGTCCTCTTCAGCCTACTTTAGTTCAAAAGTTCACTGAACGTTTGATTCTAGAAGCTTCTTTTCGTCTCGGAATATTTATCTGGTCTCTTGGACTCTATCCTAAAATAAAATAGATTGCATCTGCGTGATGACGTGCCACCCGTAGCACTACAAAACGTCGTCTCTAGTTTGGTGTTCACACTTGTTATGAGGGAATTCAAAACAACGTTGTTGTTGTTCCAGGTGATAACATGCAATGCTTGCAAGATGTTCTTCCGACGGATGACCATCGAGAATCTGAACTACGAATGCAAGAGGGACAGTGACTGTTTCGAGAATCCGAAGATCTCAATGATTGCCAAGCTGATGTGCCGGGCGTGTCGGTTTCGGAAGTGTTTGAGCATCGGAATGGAGTTCGCTCCACGGACAACGAGTATGATGGAGATAAAGAACAGGAAGGATGACGAATTCACGAGACTCGTCGACGATTTGGTGGCCATGGATGCGGGCAGAGTCAGGAAGTTGTTCTCGTTTTACACGGAAGATGATCTGGGATTGGCTGATATTCTGGAAGGAAGAACTGCAAAATCTATGAAGAAAGTAGGTTATATTTATTTCTGATAACAAGATAACTGGAAATTCAGGCAGAGCAATTAGTGATCTCGCCCGACCAGTGGTCATTTTTATCTGCTTACAACTTGATTCGATCTTTTATGAAATTGGATTTCGTCGGGAAACTTTCGAATTTGGATAAGGTTCAGAAACTGAAAATGTCTTTTCTAATTATCGTTTTTCAGACTGTGCTATTCAAAAGTTCGATAATGAGGTCACAGTTGCTCTGTTCTGGGATAAAAACGATGAAGGCGGGAAGGAATAAACTGGTGAATCCGGACGGAGCAGAAGTTTACGATCCGCAGCTGGGTGCGCTCTTCCAGTCGGATCCGACTATTCTGAACAGAATTTGCTGCTTGGTGGTGACTAGGATGATTGAATTGAACATGACCAACGAGGAGTTTGTGCTTTTGGATCTGGTGTTCTTCTGCAATCCAGGTATTGTTCTTACTATTTTCTTCTTTTAATTCATATTTTTCAGCGGTTCCCTCCCTGTCCGAAGATGCTCGTTCCACTCTTACAACTCATCAGAAGATGTACACCTCATCTCTCCTCCAGTACTGTCAACTCAAATATCAGCACAATGCTCCTTCGAGATTGGCTGACCTACTTTCTCTGTTCAACGTCGTCAGCAAGAACTACGCCGACCTACAGTACGTCATGATGATGCTCCAGTGCTGTTTTCCCGGATTCAAGTTCAAGAAATTGGCAATTGACACGTTGCAGTTAGCAACGAACAATAACAGGTAGCCTCATAAAAGTGTGTCATATCAGTAAACACTTTATAATCTATTCATTTTATTCGTTTGAACTTGGTAATTGAAAGGTATTTCAAAATAATATAAAAAAGCTCATACACTGATGATCTGAACAAATGGCTCTATTCCAACATCTAACTCTTTATTTCACAAAACGGGGATTCCAGTCTTCACATCTACTGAAGCATTTGCTGATTTCACCTTCAGCACTGATACCTTGACACCTTTCTTGAAGTAGTCTACGATAGTGATCATGTACAACTGATAAGGATCGTAGAAAAGAAACAAAGTTAGAAGGGAAGCGTTCGGTTGGTTCTCGCGGAGAAAGTCAATGACATACGACAAGCATTCCACTTCCCAATCGAGCAAAAGGGCAGTGTTGGCAATGAAAAGAGGGAACATGGCGAAGAGGAACACGACAATTGCCTGAAATTATAGGGATTCGTAAGCCGAGATCTTTGGAATACCTGAAGGAAAGTCCTCTGATTGAACTTCTTGTGCATCCTCTGCGTCTTCTCCGACTTCATCAACATCCGTTTCGCCAGTAACTTGTAAGCCATGTGAGTTGCCGAGAAGATGATGGAAGTGGAGATGATAACGTTGATAAGGTTCATGATAGCCAGGTACATTCCACAGTTGTTTATCGGATTGCAGATGATGACTGATGTCTCTTCGAATATGCATTCTGGATAGACTTTGAAGTTCTGAAAGTCTTGTTTTTGGTCAGGTAAGACTGATTGCTTGCGAACATTGATGATCGCATTTTTCGCTTTTTCCTGATTTGGGGTCAACTTCCAGACAACAGGAACTGTGCCCAGAGGCAGGAGACCGACGAATAAGTAGACAAACACCTCGAAAACGTATTGCTTTCGAGTCTTGCAGGTCTGATACATGTTGGCGATAAGGAAAACACGATTGCAGAAAATGAGTTGGCTTGAGGAAAGCGAAACTGAAAAGAAATCAGTGGGAATCGGGGCACTGTTAGATACAGACTTCCGTAGGTGATGTAAGATATCTGGTACAAGGTCCAAGAATCCATGAAATGAGACAAGAAGCCGTCGATTCTGACAATGAGAGTGGACACGTAATAAAAGTAGTCGATGAGGAGAAAGTTGGCGAGCCAGGCAATGGAAATGCTGAAAGAGGTCCTGTGAATGTTCGGATTGAGATAAGAGTTACCATATCAGATGAAGTAGGAGGAACCATTTGAGAGATCCGAAGTTTTGAGGGGACTTTTTGAGAACACAGAAGAAAGAAAATGGGTAGAGAGTGGTGACCATGGAGGAATATACTGCTTTTATCACAAGATAAATCTGCGGACTGTCGTGCCAAATTGAGCTACCATGACGTTCCTGACTGTAAAACAGAAACTCAAAAATGGATCTAAAACTTGCAAACTTACGTAGTCATACTTCCGAGAAAACCAGGAAAAACAATGAGAAAAGAATCGCGGGAAGGAACCAAAAGAAGCGAACATACGGTTCCCATCCATTCTCGGCAGCCATAATTAAAAATCTAAAAGAATAACAAGAAGACGACTGATTCTCAGAACAGACGGAACCGAAAAAAGTGCGAGAAAATAGTGAATAATTCATGAATCAGAAAGCATGTCTTGAAGTGAGACTAATTATGTTTTTTGAGTCTAGGCATCAGATCAATTCAAGAGAAATGACAGACAAATCGCTTCAAGATGTACAAAAACACAAATACTATCACATAACTGGAGAAATAATACGCATAAATATCATAATTGTATCTTTGAAACGACGGCATTTTGAGACTGTAGGGTGTCATTTGGTGGAACGGTCCGTACTTGGCCACGAATTCGATGTACTTCACAGCTGTCTCTTTTGGTTTCGATGGTTGGTTGTGCAGCATATCAGCGATTCTTCTCGCATTTATTCGAAACTTTTCGTCGTATAAAATGGATCGGAAAGCTGACAGAACCCTTTCAATGTCCCCGAGATACCTTTTTGGTAGCGTAATTGATATTCCATGTCTCTCCAACATGTTAGCGTTTCTAGATTGATCTGCGAAGATTGGCACCTGCAACTATAACTTTTAGAGCACATTCCGCTTAGAATCTGACCATAATTGCAGGCTTGCCCAGATACGCAGCTTCATTACTGCTTCCGAGACCTCCGTGACCCAGAAATGCAGTCAATCGGTTGTCATCTGAAGTTTTTTCCCAATCATTTTGAAATTTCTGTTAAACTCACTCAAGAGGGCTGTTTGAGGTGCCCATCTGACAAATTCCACGTTTTCCACTCCATCAGCAAAACTGAATTCATCCGACTCATACTTCCAGATGAATGTGACATTCGGTTCCGATCTGATCACTTTCAGGAAGTTTTCTCTGTATTCAACAGGCATTTCAGTGGATTTGGCCAATGATCCAAATGATATAAACATGTTGTACTTTCTTCTGTTTAGAATCGCATCAAGCTTAGAAGGAACTACTTCTGAACGGATTTTGTCCAAATCGACCGATACCAATTGGAATGGTTTTTTGAATAACGGGACGTGGAAAGTCAATGAAACGGATTGAGTTGACCAGATGAAGAGAAGCATCTCTCATCAGCTCTCTCCAATCGGGAAAATCTGCTCCAAGGTACTTTCGGTAAGCAATGACTTCATCATCGAACATGTCAGTGAATGCTGCTTGTTGGACATAAAAAGAACGATAATTTTCCAGACGCTCGGCAAAGTTCATCCGATCTGTTCCATGAGTATACATCGCTGGAATCGGATACTCATGGTTGTCTGAAAACTATTGTGTACCTGGAAGATAACTGGTTTCTTCTGGTTCCCCGATCGCCGGAATCACCACATCGTAGTTGACACAAGAGCTCGATATCACAACTTTATCGATTCCCAGGTGCCGGAAGAGAGCGAGTCCGCTGACTTGCAGTGGTTCTGTGATGGCCACGTCGAAGTTAGCTGCTCGCAACTTCTCAATGATCTTCTTATTCCGAAACATGTTTGCACAGGAGAGAACTGATATCATGTGGAAGGTGACCACATTGTTCGGAGCATTCTCTGACGTGACTTCCTGTGTCCAGAACTGCTTCATCATGGTGCTCAAAGGTATCACTTGAGACTTCATCTCTGCATCTTGCTAATATGGGTTAACAGTGCATTGATTTGGTCGCATTCAACTCACTTCCACAACAAGAACGTCTTTCGTCAGTTTGACTCCCAGCTCATTTCTCTTTGCCTCATCGACTATTGGCATGAAGAAAGTGACATTGTGACCTGCTTCTGTCAAACTGTCAGCTATTCTTGCCATAAAGTTAGTGTGACTTCCAGCAAAAATTGGGGAATGAACTAGTATTCTCAGGGAGCGAACATCGGAAGTCAGCACAGAAACGATGATGAAAAAAGTGTTTAGATTCATAACGAAAGATCATGCCTTTATGACATCTTGCCTCCCTTTTATATCTGTATTTGATATGTTGGTACTTTGCATCTTTCATGCAGACATTCTTCAAATCAATAGACCAAAACATAATATTCTAGCCTCGACACAAGATTACTCTCGTTTACCAACATCTCTTCCGAATTTGAAACCACTGTTACACAGCACTTTTTGATCGTTGCGGACAGAAAAGATGACAAATTGAGACGCAGACGCAACGGGTCACATAATTACTGTGCACTGAGATATCATAAAGAACTTGTTTTCTGATGGGTTAGAAGACAGAACATGGGTTACAAGAAGTATGGGCCATGCACATTTTCCAGTTAGAGCAGGAAGACAGATATGTGTAACTAACATTCAGGAGGTTTCTCTTTTGGTCTGTGAGAAAACAAACGCTTTCCGTTGAGTAAGTTGTAAGCATCCTTGATAATGATTTGTTAAATACCATGATCTTTTTTTCCTCAAAGTAATCCTTTTGCAATTCCTTGAGCAGAACAGACCACTGAAATGTCTGCGTCTCTCATTGCTTGACAAGTGTCTTCGGTCCGTCGAGATCAGAAAGACGTCTATAAAAAGCCTCAAACATTGACAAAACTTCATTCTAGCTTTCACCTGAATTCAAAATTTTTCTTGTCATGTCGCCTCGCTTCGAAGGAAAAGTTGCTATCGTGACCGGCTCTTCGTTCGGAATCGGTCGTGCCACAATTCTACTCCTTGCTAGAGAAGGAGCTCGTGTCATAGTGACCGGAAGGAACGAACAACGTCTGCAAGAAGCCCAGCAAGAGCTTCTTGATTCTGGCGTCCCGAGCGCTCGCATCGCCGTGATTGCTGGAGACATCACTACTTCTGAAGGCCAGGACAGACTCATCAGTACAACATTGGAAAAGTTCGGAAAGATTGACATTCTCGTGAACAATGCCGGTGGAGCATGTCCCGATTCTCAGAACAGAACAGGAGTCAACCAGGGAATCGACACTTTCGAAAAGACCATTCATCTGCAGAGTGTCATTGAGTTGACACAGAAAGTTCGTCCGCACCTTGCCCAAACACGTGGAGAAATAGTCAATTTCTCGACAATCGAAGCTCTTCCTACTGCTGTTAATTGTCTTGATCTTGTTTCCTGTTGACCCGAATCTTGTTCTCAGAACTTTGCACACCCATACTATTGTGTCGCCAAAGCAGCCCTCGACCAGTACTCGAGAAGTGCCGCCATCGACCTTATCTCGGAGGGAATCCGAGTCAATTCCGTGAATCCTGGAATCGTGATGACTGGATTCGTTAAAGCCACTGGAGCAACCAGTGACCAAGCCATGGAGGTATATAACTGACCTCGTGGACTGATTTCAAAAAAAAGTTTGCAGTTCTACAAAAGGAATGCCGCCGAGCCGAGTGTTCTTCCCTGTGGGTTCGTCGGAAGGCCGGAGCACATCGCGAAGATCATCGCCTTCCTGGCCGACAGGGACTCCTCCGAGTACATCGTCGGTCAGAACATCGTCGCCGACGGCGGAACCATCCTCTGCTCCGGATTCCTCGCTCACAACACAGTGCCAAAGAACTAATTTGAACTCTTTTCATTTTTTCCATGTCGTTCGGAACACGAAACAGATAACTGAAATTTGAAGATTTTGATAAAGAATAAAATGAGAGAACGAAGATGTCAGAGCTTTTTTCTTTGACGTAGCATCTCTGCTCTTGTTGTTTTCGGAACCTTCCTGATCTTCGAAACACGCTCTCAGCATTATTATTTCGCTGATCTCATTAGACTCCTTCTTTTTTTGTTCTTCTTCTTTGTTTTGCATGTCACTGTGGAGTAATGTCAAAACCTCTTTGCATTGATCATGACAACTACTTCTCAACGCCTGAATTCGTTATCACCGCTTCGCACTATCTTACCTCAATTGCTCTACCCATAACACTCTTCGGTTCCTACTGTATTCTGTTCAAGACACCTTCCCAGTTGAATTCCGTCAAATGGCTCATGCTGAACTTGCATATCTGGTGCGGGCTAACCGATATACTGATGAGCTTTCTGGGTGTTCCGTATCTACTGTTGCCCTCAATGTCCGGATATGCACTGGGATTGATTGACTGTCCTGGGCTGTTTGTTTATTTATTGGTCACTCTCCTGGCAGGTCAGCTAATGTCTCATGCTTCTTCTGATCAGATTTTCAGGATGCGCAGCTGGAGTTGTTCTCATTTACGAGAACCGGTACAATCAGATGTTCGGACACGTGACTAGTTGGAGAAAGTTCCGAGTTCTCTTCATAGTATCAATCTACACGGTTGTTCCCTTCATATTCATCCCTCCCTTTTTTTACATTCCCGATCAAGAAAAAGCCAGAGCCTACGTGTTCGATATGCTTCCTTGCTACCATCAACGTGTTATCAATGATCGGAAACTGTTCGTTTTGGCATTGGATTACTGGTTATCTTTCATCTGCATCACATACGGAACAGTTCTCTGGACCGTTCTAATTGCCACTTTCTTCTTTTTGACAGTCGTCAAGTTGTGGTCTGTCCAGCAGTCGTTAGTTTCCAAAGCGACTATCAACATGCAGAAAAAGTTCACCTCAGGGGTGACATTGCAGGTGAGACTGTTCATCGAGAACTCTCCAACACCTCCTTCTTTTCCAGACAACCTTTATGTTCATCATAATGCTGTCCCCAATCAGCGTCTGCATCTACATGACGTTCGGCTTCATCCACAACCAAGCAGTCAGCAATATCGCCATTCTCATCATCCAACTCCACGGTGTAGGAAACACTCTCGTCATGATTTCTGTTCACAAACCCTACAGAACTTTCATTGTCTCTTCAGTTTCCTTCTGCAGATCTAAAAGAAACGACGTGAAACCACACAAGAATTCTCAACATTGCAGTGTTTTACTTTGACAACCATATTGTGAGGCTTTTCAGAGTCAATCTCATTAGCTTATTTGTGTTGCTTACTGTCAAAAGTTGTTTTTGGAAATTACAGCAGAGTATAAACCAGAATGACTTTTCTGTTTTTCAAACTTATGGCTTCATTCCTTGAAAAGCCACGAAACGCTATTTTGAACCAATCACTGTGATCATGAAGCCCCTAAAACTGCTTTTTAGATAAAACTTGACTTTACACACATTCAAAATCGGGTAACTTGTAATCAAAAGCCCGGCGACCAGTTGTCAAAACACAACATTTATCAGACCACATGAACAATTATGATTACTTTCCGAAATGTTGTCAGGAATACGTGATTCCGAGTGGGCTACATGGCAATGATTACACCAAAACACAAAATATCGAGATGATTTCAGACTTATTGAAAATGAAAATTATCACGGATGTTAGCTTCTCGAAGTTACGAATTGCTTACGGCGCTTGTCTTCGCCACAACTGTAATGTTCTGTAAAATAATACAATTGGTTGGAAACCGCTTTTCAACTTACTTTGACACTCTTGGCGATTCCGAGCATTCCTCTGACAGTTTCTCGATACTGTGCAGTCAGAAGATAACAGACAAACACGTGGGAGGCACAGTTGAGGACGGGAAACAGTTCGGCAGCGTCGAGAATCGCGTTCAGGATCATAAAGGCTGTGCCAGACGGAACAAACAATCCGTAATAAATGTGTCCAATCCCGTTTGGAACTTCCAGAATCAGAAACGAGATGGTCATGAAAAGGATCAGCTTCGTTGTGTTATTGAACTGCTCATCGTCAGCTTTGTTCAGCGCATTCCTTCTCTTCTTAGCTTTCGACAACTCCAAGATCAGCAAAATCGCCAGTATTGCGTCTAACAGGGCTGGCAGTGCCTTAGACAGTCCGTAAACCGTCACCATTTTTGTCTGGAAAGACAGTAGTTCTTTTGGAACCCGTCGGCTGTACCGAGGTTCAGTTAAGTTAAACAGTATCCCATCGCAGCTGAAATGCATTCTGATATAAACCGTGACAAAACTGGAAACAACTAACGTCTCTTCAGTTGTGTTCACATAAACGTTGAATGGCAAAAAAACGGGCGCAGCGGTAAGCACGGTGATTGCAACACAGATTGTGAAAGCGTACAGGACCACTTGAGGTTTTGCCAGCTTCTGCATTCGAGCACTCAGTGGGAACATGACTGATAGAGTACGGAACAGAGCCATGAACAGGGCGAGCCATGAGGATGTCCGCTGGCTTGTGTCCATGATCGGGACTGCGATGTAGTCCATCATGACATCGAAGTAGTTCTGCGTGGAGAAGCATTCCTCTTCTGCGGTCAGTGGGGATCTTATGAAGAATGGAGAGAATGTTAGGAAGGTAGTTATATGGGTGCAGAAGTCACAGAGGGATATGCCGATCATCATTCGGAAGACAACGTTCGAACGCATTTCTTTCCGAGTCAAAACTGCGAAATGAAAGATATTGAGTGGGAATCCGAAGAACAGTTGAATAGTGATTATGTGATAAAGATACCTATCGAGAATATCAAACCAGTTCGGATTATTGTCTTTCGGCTCTAGGAGTTCGGTTGAGTTGGTGGTCCAGTTTGTTTGAAAATCATGATAATCAGTAAAGTTATCAGCAGCATCGGAAAGAAGCTCCACCACTTGGTCGGTGAAATTCATTTTCTTGTTGTGACCAAAACAGTGATTTACTTGCTTTCATACAAGTTGTTTTCATCTGTAATCACGAACCAAGCTACGAATCGGTAGCATCATGTGGAGGCGGAGTTGATGCCGATTTATGTGTTAGCTGAGGAATACGGTACTTGTTAGTTGGAGCAAACTAGAAGCACGAGGGTCGAGATCAAATGATGAAAACACGTGAGGAAAAGGCAATCATGGGGGTTATTTTCGGGGTTTGGGAAGGGTATTTTTACATGAACAAATATTCCAGTGACCACGATGATATCAGTTTTATGAACCTTCCACTGATTCCATAACTCATGCAGATTATTGAACTCCTAGGCGACTCGGTACACTGATTATGATAAAATTGTGAGAGAGAGATTTATTAGAGATTAGTACATAAAGTTCGATTCGTGTTCTTTGATATTGATATCCTTGTCCGATTGAGCAGTGGAGTTATCGCGTCCGTGGGTAGTACGATTGCTCCTAGTCGTTGGGTCGGTGCCGTCGGATCCGTGTAGCCGAACCTTAACAGTACGTTCCGCTGACTGGCACACGAGGTGCCAGTCAGCGGAACATACTGTTAAGGTGACAGCGCATGTCACGATCAGTACGGAGGGCCTTACAGCGAAACGTACTGACAGAAGAGAGAAGGAAGAGTCAGTACGGAGGGCCTTACAGCGAAACGTACTGACAGAAGGGAGATGGAAGAGTCAGTACGGAGGGCCTTACAGCGAAACGTACTGACAGAAGAGAGAAGGAAGAGCCAGTACGGAGGGCCTTACAGCGAAACGTACTGACAGAAGAGAGAAGGAAGTGTTAGTACGGAGGGCCTTACAGCGAAACGTACTGACAGAAGAGCGAAGGAAGAGCCAGTACGGAGGGCCTTACAGCGAAACGTACTTACCTCCAGATCATCTCCTCCTTGAGTCCACGGCTCCTTGAATCCAGCCCTCGGGATCCTTCGTTCGCCGAACTGGTCCTTCTGTAACTGAACTTTCAGAAGACTAAGATCACAATTTTGCTGATACCTCAATATAAGATCTTCCTATCAAAGATTCTACACTTGCTCTTCGAGAACTTGATGCTCTGAAAGGTTTCAAGTGAAAATGGTCAAACCCTGAACTTTTTACCTGCTAGGAGGGAGTCCCGGAAGCCTGGAAGCTTGCAAGAGCTGATGAAGAAAGAGTAATAACTTTGTTTCTGACAATTATCATCATTTCTGACCCCTCTGGCCCCCTGACCTTCAGATCTTATCATCTTATCAATATCACGTGAACCCTAAACTCCCACGTATTCCTCGCCATTCTTTTCAATTGAAGTCTGCAAGGACACAACTGCCAAAAGTGTCATGTTCCGATTTTTACATGACACGGCCGCCATATCTTCCAATCGCGAAAAAGCGCGAAAATTACGTGATTTTCCGCGTGAAAAACTAGTTTTCCCAAATTTAGCACTGAAAAGTAGGTTTTTAGCCAGAAAGTCAGCTTCAGAAGACGATTTGTCAGTTCTAAATAGGTAACATTTGTGCGCATTTGCCAGAGCAATCGAATGGTACCACGAAGAACGCACGAAGTTGAGTTTGAAGCGAGTTGATTCGTTTTTAAGATTAGTACTGAAAATTGGGTTTTCTGCCAACAATTCTGTTTGAGCAGTCAGTGACATATTCTCATTAGGTAACAATTGTGCGCATTTTGAAGGGGAATCGAATGGTACCAGGAAGAACGCTCAACGTTCAGTTTGAAGGGAGTTGATTCGTTTTTAGTGGGCCCAATAGGCCAGATTCAGTGCTCTTATCAGTCAAAAAAGCCTCTTGGGAGCCTTTTTTCTCACGTTTTTAGCGGGAATTTTAAATTTTTCAGGGAAATATGTGACAAAAAATGGTGAAATGAAGGCGCCTTTTCCGTGACTCGGCTACCAGAAATGCGTCAGTCTCTCACACGCATCGTCGCATTGGAAGATATACGGACCGTGCATGAACAAATACTCATACAAATTACTGGAAGACATCATTCACTTATTTTTCTTTTAAAAATTACAATAAATACATTGCACAGCAGTTAAAAATGCAGTTCCTTGAATTATAGGAGATTTGTCTTGCAAATGAATGCCCGTTGAGCCAAATGATTCTGCACATTGTTCCAGTGATTGCCTTCCGGATTGACATCAACCGTCCTGCTTGTTATCAACTGAAACTTCCAGTTCTTTCCCCAACTCTCCCAAAACCTTTACCGTTGTCGTGTGCTCCTTCAGATCCATTCGATTCGGTTCTCCTTCCGCCCAATTCGTGTAATCCAGTGGTGTCCCGTCGGTCCACAGCCATTTGTTGTCTTTGAAAACTAATCCAATTATCACTTCGTCGTTTTCACTTGTTCTTGTTCTGTGATCATTGTAAACGTGCTCGTTTTTCCGTGATAAGTCTGAAAGTTTCTTCCTTCAAAGGCGAATAACGGTTCCAGCTTACTAGCTAGGAAGACGTTCTCCTGTCTGGAGTGGATTGAAGCCAACTGAGCCCCTTCTTCTCTGCATTCATCATCTGCTTGTTTGAACGTTGCTTTAGCTGTTATCACCTTATAACAGAACCCTGAAGATCGGAACCACGTGTACCCATGAGGACAGGAAGTTGGTTCTGCAAGTTGTGAATGAGAACTCCACATCCCATCAGTCCACTCACTTTTTTTACAAACGTATGCCCGATTCTCGGAGACAATGTTGTTCCACGTGTAGCCTTCTGGATCGTTTCCACTGTTTCGATACGTCACGATCTCAAAAAAAGGTTCTCATTTCATCCCCTTTCCTTTCTCACTTACCACTGTCCAGAACTCGGTGTCCATGAGATTCGGCTCTCCCGGTGCCCAATTCAAGTAGTCCATACTGGTCCCGTCTGTCCAGTGCCATTTCTCGTTTTCGTGGACCAATCCGATCCAAATATCAGTCCGTCCCATTTGCGCATCATTTTCCGTTCGGTATTCTTTCAAGTTCTTGTAATACAATCTGACTATATAATCGTTTTCGAGTTTCGAGTGCACCGAAGCCAGATTTCCTCCTTCGGTTTCACAGGAACGGATTGCTTTGGCAAAGTTTGTAGGACGGATCGTGACCTGGAATGTTGTGAATGAACTGAAGTAATGTACCATCACCGGAACTAACTTTATAGCATTGACTAGTTGCTTTGAAAAAAGTGTAACCAACTGAGCAAGGCATAGTAGGAGAGTCTTCGTCTTCTGTTAGGCTTGGAGAATGTGGCTCTCGAGTGTAATATCCGGTCGGTTTGTTTGAGTGTTCTGGACTATTCGAAGATACTCTTGTGATAACGAGGAATGTGGTGGTGATCATGAGAATGATAAGAATAAGGATAAGAGCACAGCAACAACACAATCCGCAATCTGAAAACATTAAGTTCACTGATGGCTTGAAGAATAGAGAAACTTACAATCGAGAGGTTGTTCTGGTTGTTCAGTAGAATGAGAATTGGAGAGGTTGTCATCTTCTTCATCAGTATAAGTGTTGCTATTCGTTGGAACTGTAACTGAATGTTTTTCAGCTAACAGAGAAGATACTTACGATCAGGCAAAGGCCGGTTACCCAATTCGGCCATGATAACACTGTTCGACGCGTGGTATTCGGGAATTGGCATGATGTACTCGAAAACAAAAACAACTTGCTTCAGGAGAAGCACCAACACTTTAAATGAAACATTTCATCTTATTTATGAAGACTACATGACTCATTTTATAACTTTTCGAAGCAATCGAAGGTAACATGAGTCAGAAAACGAAATAGAAGATTGTTTGTAATTGATGACGGAAACAAAGTGTCACATCAGCAATCGATCTCAGCGTGTCGCTTTCGTTTTGTCATGAACACTGTGGCGGAAATTAGAAAGTGTTCTGGCAAAGCAATTGAGTGAGAAAGTTGGCTGATGAGTTTTTAGCAAAGCAGCTCCTATTAGGTTTGTCGTTTTGGAAAGATATTGAACTCTTCGTTTCAGTTCACTGATACTTTGTTCTCTCCACTCCTTATCACTTGTCCTTTTCATTTCCGATCGTTTTCTGCTCACAAACCATACAAAAAACAGTCTATTGGCAATGAATCAAGCATTGGGAGACCACGGTTTTGATCACGACTTCTTATCAGTGATTGTGTTTAGCATAATTCAAAGTGTGAAAAGTTTTGAAAAATGTATAAAAGTGATGAGGAGGTGCAAACTCTAACCTTCAAATGATTCATTTATCAATAGCTCTTATTATCTACATCTTACAATGCAGAGCTACAAATGCAAAATGGGCAAGTGAATTTAAACCCAGGCCTGTGCGAGGTCTGACTCACGAATGCCTCAATGACACTAATACCTGGATCCGATCCTTGGAAATTGTTGCGACAGTCAGTCAAGAGTGTTTGTTGAGTAGACAATGTAACTCACAAGAGCTGAAAGTCTTAGAAGACAATCTTTATGCAGTTCAAGGTCAGCTTTGTAGAACTATTTCTTCTGAACAATTGGTTTGCAGAACTAGACTCATTTGGCAAGCTCCCAGTTCCTGGAATGTTCGAAGCAACAACTCTCTACGACGGATCTTATCAAGAATGCCAACGTGTCAATGGCCTGAAGTACGACACGAACTACTGTTATCTGCAACTGACTCCCGGATCAAATGCTTCTTGCTCTTCCTCGAATCCTTTCTCGATGTTGCCGATTCGGTTAGCTGTTTGTCTTCCGAAGTCTTGTGATCATCAGGACATGCTCACCATTTTCAACCAACTCTCCCCGTATCCCTTCACTGCTTGTCATGTTTACTGTGCCAAGAACGATATCAAAAAGGATGCTCCCTTTTGGGGATTCTCGTGAGTTCTGGAACAATGCACATGGAAGTGAATACTTTTCAGAGTTTTCATGATGGTTATGGTTGCAATTGCCATTCTCGCAACATCAGTGGATTACATAAGAGACACAGTATATGAGTTGAAAAGCGACAAAGAGAAGAGCCTCCTCCTCAAAATTCTTCTTGCCTTCTCTTTTTGGACGAACGCAGAACTGATCTTATCCGTAGAAGAACAGAAGGCAGGGTTCATAAAGTCCCTGGACTGCATGCGTCTTCTCTCCATGACCTGGGTCATCTTCGGACACTCCTTCGTCTACCTCCTCTTGTCTGAGACTATGCTTCCTGTCCTCAACATCCGCGAACACTTCTGGAACCACTTCCTCATGAACGGACTCGTTTCCGTCGACACTTACTTTGTCTTGTCTGGAATCGTTGTCACTTACCTGTTCTTCAAAATGAAACCAAGCAAGCAAATGATAATGAATCCGATGACGTGGCTCATGTTCTACGTCCACCGTTACCTCCGACTCACTCCCCCTGTCATGCTGTTCATCGGGTTCTTCACAGTCTATGCACCCTATCTACAAGGCCCCTTTGCTGCTTCTGTAATGAGTAAGTGGCAATGTCTGGTCAGAGAAGTCATTCTTCAACTTCAGACATGTTCGCAGTTCAAACAACTGGATGTCAAAAGTACTGGTGGCAGAACTTACTGTACATCAACAACTTCAACGACGGGGGACTGACCACTTCGTGCTACGGGCCCACCTGGTACTTGGCAGCCGACACACAAATGTATCTTGTTGCTCCCGTCATCCTAGTTGGTTTCCATTGTTCTTTTGCAATTGGACTTGGAATGATTGTTGTTGGATGCCTTGGAAGTATCGTTGCCACCTACATTCTCTTCAGCGCTTATAACTTGCCAGCGGATCTTTTCGGAAACGGAGACATTGCTCATTTTTACACGATCATCTACGACAAGCCATGGGTCAGATGCACCCCTTATCTCATCGGAATGCTAACTGGATACTTCTTGGCTGTTCACGGAAATCGGAAAATCAGGCTGAACTGGACAATGGCAGTCGCAGGATGGCTGATCGCCTTCACTGTCGCAGCTCTCTGCTTGTTCACAACTTTCGACTACGACAAGGGGTCCCACTGGAGTATTTTCTCGAGAGCTTCCTTCTACAACTTCAGTCGACTGGGATGGGCATTTATTGTGTCATGGGTTGTTATCGCAAATCACATGGGCTGGGGTGGGCCCATCAACTCATTCATGTCCCATCCGATCTGGCAGCCATTTGGAAGACTTTCCTACTGTGCTTACATTGTTCACTGGTTCATCTTGTTCTATTACATTAATCTCGGAGATCGTCCACCTCATTTCTATTCAGTTTGGGAAACCGTGAGTTGAAATCAGAAGTGCAACTCGTCAATTTCCGATTGCAGTTCACTCACACGTCAGTCCCCGCCACTCTCATGACCTACTTCTTTGCATTCTTCTGGAGCTGTCTATTTGAAATACCAACTTTGAAGTGAGTTCATAACAAAACCCAGACTTGAAAGTTGTGTTTTTCAGACTAGAGAGAATGTTGATTGAAGGACTGATGGGAACTGGGAAACCATCCCAGAAAGCTTCCGAAAAGAAAGACGAATCACTGTGGGATGAAGAAACGCCAGACACGGAGAACACGAGAATCTGAAACGAAACCCGTATTTTGTGACTTGCATTGATCTCCTCCCCTCTTCCCAGAATAGAAACTAAAAACCTCTGAACAAACCTACACCCACTTTCCTTTCTCGAATAAACACACCAGGTGAAATGTCTTTTCAACTTCCATTTCATTTTTTTCCAATCTCGATGTCTTATGCTTCGCGAGTTCAGGAATATTACAAAACAAACTACACGAAATGCGAGTTCTCCGATGAGTTGTTTCCTTTCATAGCAGACACTGACAACTACGTGCTCTCCATCCACATCATCTGTCTTTTCTTCGTTCCGATCTACATCTTCGGTGGTTACTGTATCATTTTCAAAACTTCCAAACCTATGTCTCCATTGAAATATCCTCTTTTGCTGAACCATATTTGGAGTTGTGTGCATGATCTCACAATAGGTTATTTACTAACCCCCGTCTACTTCCTCCCGACTATAGCAGGCTCTGCGATGGGGATACTTCACTGGCTGGATGTTCCACCCGGAATTCAGATGTACCTCATTCAAGCAGTTGGATACAGTAAGTCTCCCAAAACTTCTGAAGGGGAGCTATCATCCTGCAGCTGTCCTCGTGGCAATGACTGGTCTATTTGAGAATCGAAGCAGTTGCATATCAGATAATCAGTTCCGTATCACAAGAACTTCCACAAAAGTGGCCTACAATGTTGTCAGACTGATAATTTACCAGAACTACATGGCCCCGTTCTTCCTGAACATGCTCGATCCCGACAAGTGTCGACTCGAACTCCTCCAGATCCTTCCCTGTCCCGTCCCCGAATTCTTCACCCACCCCATCATCACCTTCGGAACGGATCGTTCCTACTTGCAGTACATCGAAGTCATGTCTCCAGGATTTGTGTTAGTTGAGTCACTGCAAGCATTTTTCTTTTCTTGTTGTTGTATCTACTACTTGTTCCTCAAAGAAAACGGGCAAGTGTCGACTCAAACCCGCCAGATGCAAATCAGATTCTTCTATGGAGTTGTCGCACAGGTGATTCTGAAGATATAGGCCAGCATCTACTCTACTCTATTTTCAGTGTTTTGTTCCACTGGCATTCCTTGCATTTCCGTGTGGCTCTCTTATGATTTCGTATTATTTTGGGTTTCAAGATCAAGGTTTCAGTGCTTTCCCAAACGAAAACATCCATTGTTTCAGGAGCTGCCAACATTCTCATGATACTGTTATCAACTCATGGCTTTGTTCAAACAATCGTTATCATTGCCATTCATAGACCCTATAGAGACTTTGCTTTCAGCTTTTTCGCATGTTCTTGGAAGCCAAGAAGGATCACTTTTGCTCGGTGGAGTATTGTTTTGACGTAGTAAACCATTTTGGGTTATGAATTTTTATTACAAAAGAGAAGCAGAAAGAAATCAAAGTGGGACAGCATATACAACACGACGACTCTCGATGGTGCACAAGTCGTATCCTCTGGCGAATCGGACGAATCCATCCTCTCCCCAGCCAGATCCCCACGAGTTCTTGACGATCCAGTATGGCACATCATCCTCAGATCCGTATCCGACGACCGAGATGGCGTGGCCTCCGAGCTGAAATGGAAACGGTTCTATTGAGCACAAGAAATGATGCTTACATAAGTAGCCGGGGTGTCGCAGTCATCGTCGTAGAAGATTCCAGATTCGTAGAATCGGAACGAGGATCCGACCTTGAAGGCGGCAGCGAGGGGTCCGTAGGTGGACAGTGCGTCGGCCATTTCGTAATCGTCGGCTGGGTAGATTTGGGTGGCAGACTTGATCTTGATGGTGTTCGGCTTGTTCTTGTCATCACAGACATTGGCCTTCGTGGCACGGGATGGTGTGTAGGCGGTGTAGAAGCTCTCGAGGGAGACTCCGGTCTTGACGGCGTACTGCAGACCCGTGGCCGCACTTCCTCCGTTGCATCCTGGCGTAGTTGGGTCCATCATTCCGCAATCGCAGAGTTGTTGCTCGGATGGCTGGATCGTCTTCTTGTTCTTGATTCCATAGACGGATTGGATGACGGAAGCAGCGGTGAAGGCCCAGCAGCATCCGCAGGAGCCTGAACCAAAGTCAATCAATTGAAGGTGTTCCCGAACTAACTCTGATCTCTGATTGGTCCCACAGCGTACGGGGTGTCTCTCCAGTCGAGCGAGTCCTCTTGGAACTTGGAACGGCGAATGTAAGTGTCATTGGATCTCTCGTAGTCAGCGAAGCTCTGTGGCTCGGCAGGCTCTCTCATCAGAATCTGCTGGGTGAACTCCTCGTCGGTGAGATCCGCGAACTTGTTCATTCCGAACTTGGCACCTCCCTTCTTGGCTTGTCTGTCGTTCAGTCTGAACAAGAAACCTTCTGATTGACATGCTTCTCCTCTGACTCACCCGGCGATTCTCTTCAAGTTGTCTCCAAATTTAGCCATGGCCTTCGCATGATCTTGGTCATTCTTGTACTTCTTGCCGAAACTGAAACAAAAGGATTGTCATCTCAAGCTTTGAAATCTCTCTGGCTCCATCTAATAAGTTATCTATTCCTCAAGGATCACTTACTTTCCCTTGAATTTTCCAAACAAATCAACGATTTTTCCGGGATTGATATCCTTCAAGTGAGGAATATCAATCTTCGGGATCTTGACCGGGAGCGGGAGATCCGGGATATCGATGGGAAGTCCCCAGGAGTAGGCAACGAAAGCGACGAGAACGAAGAGAAGACGCATTGCTGGTCGGTTGAGTTACTCGCAGAACGGCCCGCTTTTATATCAGTTCGGAGCCGGTGAGTTTTAGTCGCAATGTGCCAAAACAAGTGAAGTTTTAGATAAGCAGACAATGAGTTTGGTCTTTGTTTTGAACTCTGTGTCTGTGTGCTGACGACATTTTGAATTGGAAGACAACGTGACGAAACAGTTGAGTAGGCTGGAAGTTGTGATCACTGTAAAAGGAAAGATCCTGGTTCAGGAAGGTGGTGTATGTTTTGGAAGTAAAAGCCGAAGTTGAATTGTAAGCCGCAAACAGTGACGGATGCCTCGGAAGAAGACATTTACCGGAAAATGGAGAAGTGGATTCCATCTGAACGAGATGCACATTTATCCAACTCTTCCTGTCTTTATGACTCTGGAAACTTTGAAAATTTCGAATTTCTCTGAAATTTTGATCTTTCCATTCCTCTAGACTTTTGTTTTTTGCTTGAACTCGCTCATCCCAGACACTGATAAGATGATAAGATAACCCATTCATGTTTCGAAGTTTGGTCTGTGCAGTTTGTTTTGTTCCAACCACGTTGTTATCATCTCCAGTCTCCCGGGCTCAAAACACCAATGAGGTAAAAGATTGACAGTCGTGATACAACTGATAACAGTTTTTGAGCGTTTCGATGAAATCTTGCTGAATACGTCTGTTTCGGCGACGAAATCATTTGAATGGATAATGAGTGGAAACAGTGGGAAGAATCAGTAGGATAAAGACGAACATAAAGCAATATTACATGTTGTCCATATCCCAATGAGCCGAACTTTTGGACAATTTCTGTTATGACAAGTAACTCAGAACGCATTGTCAAAGATCATACACATTTTCAGACACGTCTAGAATTCGGCTGTTTTTCCGATTTACTTCCTCAGAATCATGCTTCGTTTACTCATTCTGAGCATAGAGTTATTATAATAGGAAAACAACCCCATTCCAATTTGGAAAATGAATGATTCGCAAGACTACGACGACTATTCCGATATTCTGTTCCCCGGATTCGGCGACGAATCAAAAGCATTCTGGTTATCTATTTTCAATTATCTGAAGTGAAATTTGAGTATAACTTCAAAGTTTCAAGTCGTTTTTTCAGCTTCGCAGTATGTTTTCTTGATGATATTTACTTCATTGTTTCTACAATTGGCGTTGTTTCCAATCTGTTTCATCTCACAATTCTCGTCAGAAAGTCAATGATGACGTCTTCTGTGAATGTCTTTCTGGTTGCAATCTGTCTCGCCGACATCACAACGATGCTCAGTGTCATATTTTCCTATGGTTTTTCTTTTCATCAGGAACATATTCGATCCATTATCAAAGAACAATGGTCGTAGAAAGTTGTGTTATGTTTGTACACTTCGAAACATTTTTCAGCATTCCTCCAGATTCCTACGCTTTACAGACGTTTGTGAAGGTTTGTTTCATATTCACAAAGTTTTCGCAAGAGTTCTCCATCTGGTTTGCTGTCGGAATGTCTGTCGTTCGAACTGTGATCATTCGGAATCCGCTTAGTTCAAAGTCCGAGAAGATTTTGTGATGTCCCAAGATTCTCTTTTTCAGAATAGCAAAAATGAAAGAAGTTTCCTCTGGAACCCTAGTTGTCGTCACTATCACCCTGTTGATTTCTCCTTTCTTCTACATCCTCTTCACGCAAACAGTAATTCTAGCTGACGGCGACTGGGTCGCTCCGGCCGAATGTAGCAATGTTCCAGAGAACTACACTGTCATTTATTACAACAAAAAGTATACAGATCTTTACGAAGAAAACGACGGGAAACGGTACGAAGTGACACTGCTCTGCGAGGGAATCCTCTTCAAACTTCTCCCTTCCATCTGTTTTCTAATTGCTTGTGTCCTGCTGATTATCGAAATGACGAAAACAGAGAAACAGGCTAAGCAAAAGAGGAATCGCAATAACAAGAAAACGTACTACTTTCTTATCTGACCAAATCGGAATTTAGTTCCAGAAACACTTCTCGTACAACGAAATTAGTCACCTACCTGTCCGTTTCTTCTGTTATCGCAATGGCCCCGATCGGCACTTTCTATCTCTTCGAGATCATATACTTCAACTACGAAGGCATCAAGTGATCGATTTTCATGCAGCTCGCTCATTTTCAACCAATTTCAGAGGGATATTTCAACTTCTCGCTGAATTCTTCAATGTGCTGCTGCTCATCAATAGTGCAGTCCACTGTGTTATCTGCTTTTTCATGTCATCCCAGTACCGGAATACAGTGAAAACGATGTTCGGATGTGCGGGTTTCAATAGATGAGAACAACTCAATAGAGCGAGAAGATGGAAGCGTTTAATGAAAAAGTTCAGAAAGAGATTTCGAAACGGATTTTTAGAGGCACAAATAAATAATTTATTGAAAAAGATTGGCTTGGATTTTGGGTTTGTGGCCCTAAAGAGGGCCGTTGGGTTCGGTGTTGGTTGTATGGAAATGGTGATAATTGTGAAATTATCCTCCGAATCCGT